>JAVSCE010017454.1:0-31643 GCA_032199065.1 Smutsia gigantea
ATTCATTTGGGAATGTTCTTCCTTCTTTAAATAGGCCTGAATTGCAATATGCTTTCCTCTTAGAACTGCCTTTGCTGTGTCCCACAGAAGTTGTGGCTTTGTGTTGTTGTTGTCATTAGTCTCCATATATTCTTTGATTTCTGCTTTGATTTGGTCATTAACCCATTGATTAATTAGGAGAGTGTTGTTAAGTCTCCATGTATTTGTGAGCCTTTTTGATTTCTTTCTAAAATTTATTTCTAGTTTTATACCTTGGTGATCTGAGAAGTTTGTTGGTAGGATTTCAATATTTTTGAATTTACTGAGGTTCTTTTTGTGGCCTAGTATGTGGTCTATTCTGGAAAATGTTCCATGTGCATTTGAGAAGAATGTGTATCCTGTTGCTTTTGGGTGTAGAGTTCTGTAGATGTCTGTTAGGTCCATCTGTTCTAGTGTGTTGTTCAGTGCCTCTGTGTCTTTACTTATTTTCTGTCTGGTAGATCTGTCCTCTGGAGTGAGTGGTGTGTTGAAGTCTCCTATGATGAATGCATTGCTGTCTATTTCCTCCTTTAATTCTGTTAGTATTTGTCTCACATATGCTGGCGCTCCTTGTTGGGTGCATATATATTTATAATGGTTATATCTTCTTGTTGGACTGACCCCTTTATCATTATGTAATGTCCTTCTTTATCTTTGCTACTTTCTTCGTTTTGAAGTCTATTTTGTCTGATACAAGTACTGCAACACCTGCTTTTTTCTCCTTGTTGTTTGCATGAAATATCTTTTTCCATCCCTTCACTTTTAGTCTGTGTATATCTTTGGATTTGAGGTGAGTTTCTTGTAGGCAGCATATAGATGGGTCTTGCTTTTTTATCCATTCTGTTACTCTGTGTCTTTTGATTGGTGCATTCAGTCCATTTACATTTAGGGTGATTATTGATAGGTATGTACTTATTGCCATTGCTGGCTTTAGATTCGTGGTTACCAAGGGTTCAAGGGTTGCTTCTTTACTATCTAACAATCTTACTTAACTTTCTTGTTAAGTTATTGTAAACACAGTCTGATGTTTCTTTATTTCTCTCCCTTCTTATTCCTCCTCCTCCATTCTTTCTATAATAGGTGTTTTATTCTTTGCCTTTATTTGGTAATTGGATGGTCTGCTTTCTTTGCTATGATTTTTTTTTCTCTGGTGACATCTTCTTAGCCTTAGGTGTGCTTCCATCTAGAGCAGTCCATTTAAGATATCCTGTAGTGGTGGTTTATGAGAGGCAAACTCTCTCAACTTTCGTTTGTCTGGAAATTGTTTAATCCCTCTATCATATTTAAATGATAATCGTGCTGGATACAATATTCTTGGTTCGAGGCCCTTCTGTTTCATAACGTTAAATATATCATGCCGTTCTCTTCTGGCCTGTAAGGTTTCTGTTGAGAAGTCTGATGATAGTCTGATGGGTTTTCCTTTGTAGGTGATCTTTTTTCTCTCTCTAGCTGCCTTTAATACCCTGTCTTTATCTTTGATCTTTGCCATCTTAATTATTATGTGTCTTGGTGTTGTCTTCCTTGGGTCCCTTGTGTTGGGAGATCTATGAGCTTCGGTGGACTGCGAGACTACTTCCTTCCCCAGCGAGGGAAAGTTTTCAGCAATTATTTCTTCAAAGACACTTTCTATCCCTTTTTCTCTCTCTTCTTCCTCTGGTACTCCTATAATGCGAATATTGTTCCGTTTGGATTGGTCACACAGTTCTCTTAATATTCTTTCATTCCTAGAAATCCTTTTATCTCTCTCTGCCTCAGCTGCTCTGTACTCCTGTTCTCTGTTTTCTATTCCATTAACAGTCTCTCGCATCTCATCCATTCTGCTGTTAAGCCCGTCGATCGCTTGTCTGATTTCTGTATTGTCTTTCCTCAGTTCCCTCACTTCCTCCCTCAGCTCTTGCACATTTCTCTGTAGGTCCATCAGCATGGTAATGACTTTTATTTTAAATTCTTTTTCAGGGAGGCTGTGCATTTCCATCCCTTCAGACTCCCTCTCTGGGGTTGTCTGGTTGATTTTGGTCTGAACCATATTCCTCTGTCTTTTCATGGCTGTATAATTGGTCACTGATAGTTCCCACGTATGTCAGCTGGGCTCTTTAAGACTTTAAAAAGAGAAGAAAAAAAAAGAGAAAAAAAGAGAAAAAAAGAAAGAAAGAAAGAAAAGAAAAAAAGAAAGAAAAGAAAAAACAAAAACAAAACAAAAAAAAAACAAAAAAAAAAATGCCCACCGGACGTAGATTCTGTGGGAATGCTCTAGGTGGCGCTATTGCCCCACTATTCCACAGCTGTGACTGTGCCGCTCCGCAGGGCCCTTTATCGCTCTGGCAGGGGTGGGAACGAATAGGAGGCTGTTGATCTCAGTGAGAAGTGTTAAGTATGGCTACGCTTCCTCAGTCGCCAGCTAAGGCGTCTGAAACTCCCCAGGACTCCCAGCCTGCTGGGCTGAGTGTGCTGGGGCGATCCGGCTCCTCCGCTGGGCTCCTGTCTCTTTAAGACCGCTGAAGAAAGCGCGCACTTTTTTTTTTTCCTTCCCGGGAGCCGGCTGCAAGCACCCTGGCGCGTTCCCCGCTCAGATCCTGCCCCTCTGTCTCTCCAATCTCCGCTGCACTGCGCAATGTGGGTCAGCGCTCCCCGCGCAGATCACCGGGGCTGGCTACTTCGCGGGGTGCACTTCCACTCCCTCCCGGCTCTGAATCCTCTCCTCCCGCCGGTGCGCTGGGGTGGGGGAGGGCTCGGGTCCCGCCGGGTCGCGGCTCCGTATCTTACCCGCCTCTTGGGGTGCCGAGTCCTCTCGGGTGTAGCTGCACGCTGTGCGCTTTCCTGTGTATTCTCGTCTCTCTTTTAGGAATAGATGTATTTTCTGTGTTTTCGTAGATAAATATAGTGTTGGGAGGAGATTTCTGCCGCCCTGCTCACACCGCCATCTTCCCGGAAGTCCCCTCCTCCATTCTTTATATGTTAGTTGTTTTAGTCTGTACTCTTTTGTGTTTCATTTGACTGCTTTTGTGGATATTTGATTTTATTTTTTGCCTTTAGTTAGTATTTGGTTGATCTGCTTTCTTTGCTGTGATTTTAGTTTCTCTGGTGTCCTCTGTTTAGCCTTAAGAGTGCTTCCATCTATGGCAGTTCCTTTAAAATATCCTGTAGAGGTGGTTTGTGGGAGGCTAATTCCCTCAACTTTTGCTTGTCTGGGAATTGTTTAATCCATCATTCAAATTTTAATTATAATCGTGCTGGATGCAGTGTTCTTGGTTCAAGGCCCTTTTGTTTTATTGCATTAAATATATCATGCCATTCTCTTCTGGTCTGTAAAGTTTCTGTTGAGAAGGCTGATGATAGGCTAATGGGTTTTCCTTCATAGGTGATTTTGTTTCTCTCTCTTGCTGCCTTTAGTACCCTGTCCTTGTCTTTGATGTTTCCATTTTAATTATTATATGGCTTGGTGTTGTCCTCCTTGAGTCCCTTGTGTTGGGAGATCTGTGGGCTTCCATGGTCTGAGAGAGTATTTCCTTCCCCAGCTTGGGGACGTTTTCAGCTAATATTTCTTCAAAGACACTTTCTGTCCCTTTTTCTCTCTCTTCTTTTGGTACCCCTATAATGTGAATATTGTTCCGTTTGGATTGGTCACACAGTTCTTTTAATATTCTTTCTTTCCTAGAGATCCTTTTATTTCTCTCTGCCTCAGCTTCTCTGTATTTCTGTTCTCTGATTTCTATTCCATTATCAGTCTCTTGCACCTTGTCTAGCCTGGTCTTAAGACCTCCTATTGATTGTTTTTTTTCTGTTATCTCCCTCCAGGCTTAATCCTTAGCTCTTGCATATTTCTCTTCAAGTCCATCAGCATGGTTATGACTTTTATTTTGAATTCTTTTTCAGGAAGATTGGTTATATCTATCCCACTCGGCCCTCTTTGTGGGGTTTTCTGAATGATTTTTGACTGGACCAGATTCTTTTGCCTTTTCATGGCCATAGAAGTGGTCGCAGGCAGGTGGCACTTGTGTCAGCTGGGAGAACAACGTCCCTTCCTACTTGTTGGTCACCTTGCCCTTCTCCACTGCCTGTGTCAGTTACCCGCACACTGGGAGCGGTCTGTTGGATAATCCCCTGGGCTGCTGTGAGCGGGGTGGCCCTCGGCATAGCCTATCGCCCTGCGGGGAATCACAGCCCCGTGGAGTGTTTTCTCCTGCGAGAACGGCACCCCTTCATGCCTTCCAGACCTTGCTCCGGTTTCCAATGCCTGTGCCGATTACCTGCATACTGGGAGCAGTCTCTGGGATAGTCCCCTGAGCTGCTGTGGGTGGGGCCACTCTCAGGATAGCCTGGAGCCCTGCAGGTGGACGCAGACATGCTGGGTGTGTTCTCCTGCACGAACGGCGCCCCTTTGTGCCTTCCGCACCTTTCTCCGGGTTCCTCTGTCTGTGCCGGCAGCTGTATGCTGGGAGCAGCCTCTCGGTCTATCCTGGTTAGCTGCACACTGAGAGAAGACTGTGTGGTTGCTGTGGGCGGAGCTTTTCCCTGGCTTCTCCACAGCTGTGGCGGATCCGCCGGTTTGCTTGCAGTGCCGGCCAGGGTGAATGAATGGCAGGCTCCTTATTGCCGTGAGGTGCTTCTGTGCTGGGTTACCCCCCAAGGGGTTAGGCCACCTGAAGTTCCTTAAGATTCCCAGCCTGCTGGGCTGAGTGTGCTGGGACGATTCTGTCCAGCTGATAAGCCCTTGTTCCTTGAAGACTTTTAAAAAGCACCGCTGTTCTTTTGTCCCAGGGGAGCCGCCTGTTGGGACCTGCTTGGTGTCTCCATCTCGTATTTTACTTTTTCGTTTCTTTAATATCCCGTACACCATGCAATGTGTGTCTGTGCTCCCAGTGCAGATTACTAGGGCTGGTTATTTAGCAGTTCTGTGCTTCCACTGCCTTCCCACTCTGATTCTTTTCCTCCCGCTGGTGAGCTGGGGTGGGGAGAGTGCTCGGGTCCTGCTAGGTCACAGCTTTGTATATTACCCTTTTCCTGAGATGCTGAGTTCTTGCAGATGTAGATGTAGCCTGGCTGTTGTACTGTATCTTCTGGTCTCTCTTTTAGGAGTAGTTTTATTTGTTGTGTTTTCAAAAATGTATATGGTTTTGGGAGGAAATTTCTGCCGTCCTAGTCACGCTGCCATCTTGAGCTGGCAAAGCTCAGATCGTTTCTTAACTTGCATAGGCTGATGCCTACTCAGCTGAATACTCAAGAACTACTGTGCAGATCTTTTGAGGTTTCTGTATGCATAGCTTTTTTCTCTCTCCACTATTCTGCTTTGTAAATTCTAGCTAAATTGGCCCCTTTGAACTCTCAACCTTACCTGTTCAACTCAGGGAGATTGCTGAACCCTACCTGTGTGTATCTAAACTGAAGGTTCCTATGGCCAGGATTCTCACCTGGCCTTGGTGGGCTAGTTCACCACACACGTGTGGGCAATACCTTGTTATTGACTCTATATAGAGAGCTCCACCCAGTACTCTGAATGACACCGTGGTATAGCTGCAGGGTTGCAGAAGAGCAGAGACTGGAGTGGTGGCCGTGCCGAGGAAAGAGACTGAGTTGGCTGCGGAGGCAGAGACATAGAGAATTACAGACCTGCAGACTGTTGGATGCAGTTGTAATTCTAGTGCTGGACCTATCACAGGGAGAACAAGCCATTTAATAAACCCTTTCAGCCCAAGAACGTTCCATTGTCATTCTTTGGTCTCATTGAATCCATAGTGAACTTGCCTGGGGCTGAGACCCGATGGCAAGACAATTGGCAACAGTCTGCAGGATTCATTGTTGATAAAGGAAAAGAACAGGCTACCCTTGTAGGAGGAGTGTTTCAGTGGGCTGCGTCTGTGGATGGGGGAGACTTTCGAGTGTCCCCCAGTGGACATGTGGTCTGACGTGGCTTGCCTCTTAGAGGACTGGGCCCCACCCCGAGACTGGAAGGAGAGGAGGCAACACCCGAGGCAGTAAAGTTTGCCCTCAGCAATATAGGGAATTCCTTAGAGAAAGGCAGTGCCCCTGAGGCCACGGGAATGATGGGGAGTTTTCTTCTCACAATATTGAGAAAGGCCATCAGGGAGAAAGACACCCTTCTACAGGAAGAGTGAGAAGAGCAGCACGAGAACGTGAGCTGCGAGGTGCCGTTGAGGAGGTAAAAAATTTGTTGGTGACTGAAATGGTCTCACTCCGAGGTGCTGTGGAAATGGTAAAGGATGTTTTGGAAGCCCAAGAGGAAGCAATATGAGAAGAAGCAGCAGCGTGAGAGTGCAGGCTGCCAGGTGCCATGGGGCAGGTGAAGGATGTAGTGGAGCCATCAGCCCCAGAAACAGAGTGGAGGTTTGATGAACACGTAGGGGTGGAGGCCCTGCCGGTGTCAGAGGCATCAGCTCCTCCCATGTTAAAACCCCACCCGGTTGAAAGTTGGCCCAAGAGAAAATAAAGACCCTGCAACCATGGATTCCTCCAGGAGAGGCGCAGCCCCTCCCAGGTTGTGGAGCACTCCATGCTTTACTTCTATCCTCAGGCTCAAGCAATGAAAGCACAAAAGGAAATATGGCCTGCTACTTGAAGGAAAAATTTAAAGGGCCCCTTGAAGGTCACGAGGACCCAGATGTGGGTTGATTTTATAAAGGCAGGAGCAGACAGAAAGAAATTGGATAGGAAGTTAAATAGAATCTTACTGGAGCTGTGGCAACAACTGAGACTGGAACAGCAGGTCCGGCTGCTGAGGATGAAGCAGAAGCCAGAGACAAAGCAACAAGATCGGCCTGTGTGTCTGCAAGACTTCCTACTGGAGAGGCTGGGAAAGGTGGATATTGTAAGACCTGCGCTCATGGTTCTTTTGGTTAAACCATTTGAGTAGAACTGGTTTGAATACAGCCAGGTTGACCACTTGGTGGCAATGGATCACCTCAGGCTTGAGGGTTATTATAATTTGTTGTAATTTTTGTTATTTGTATATTGTTTTAGCCCTGTTTTTGTTATGGAATTTGGCTACAGTGTTCCAGCTTCCTTGCACAGGGACCATTGCAGATGATTGAGGGCACATAGATTGAGAAGTGAGAATCCTGGAGGGGTGGAGTGTGGACAAAGTGAAGGCTTCTGTGGCCAGAATTCTCACCTGGCCCTGGTTGGCTAGCTCACTACACACGTGTGGGCAATACATTGCTATTAAACTCTATATAAAAGAGCTTCGCCCAGTACTCTGGGTGACAGTGGCACGGCTGCAGGACTGCAGGAGAGCAGAGACTGGAGTGGTGGCAGCGCTGAGGAAAGAAATTGAGACTGCTGCAGAGGCAGAGACAAGGAGGATTATAGACCTGCAGACTGTTGGATGCAGATGTAGTTCCAGTGCTGGACCTTTCGCCAGGTAACAAATCCTTTCAGCCTGAGAACTGTTCCATGTCATTCTTTGGTCCCATTGAATCCATAGTGAACTTGCCCTAGGCTGAGACCCACTGGCAAGACATCAGGTTCTCCTTCCCTGCACCGAAGTCTGAAAGGTCTTATCTTGTTTGTTGCTGCTTTCCACAGGGATTGCAGAATTGTGTTGCCTGCTTTTTAATAACATTTGGGAACTGTTGTTTCATATATTTTATCTAGTTTTTAAATTTAAGGTGGGAAGGGTAAATCTAGTCTGCCATTTCATCTTGGCTCATATGGAAGTTTATTTAGACAGTAAACAAGTAAAATAGAAATAAATACATCAGGTGACTATAAGTGCTGTGGAGAAACCTGAAGCAAGGTAGGGAGATGAAGAATACCAAAAGGATTGTAATTTTGAATAGGATGGTGAGAAAAAGACTATATTGAGAATTTGACTCTTCCAATTACCTTTTGCTGTGTAACAGACTGCCCCCAATCCTAGTAACTTTTGCTCACTGATGTACAATTTGGGCAAGTCTGCGCTGGAATAACTTGTTTCTGCTCTGCTGAGCATCAGCTGGGACAGCTGAAAGGCAGAGGGGCTGAAAATCTGAATGCTTCCTCACATATGTGGTGGTTGATGCTGGTTGCCAGCTGGGATCTCATTTGGGCTATAGCTAAAACATTTACACATGACCTTGCCATTTGTCTGCTTGGCTACCACATAGCACAGTGGCCAGGTTCCCAGGGCAGGCATCTGAGAAAGAGCCAGGAGGAAGTCATATTGCCTTATTAACCCAGCCTTGAAACACATTTTGTGTATCACAGAAGTCACTAAGGCTGGCCCATATTAAAGGGACTAGAATTAAACTCCTGTTCTTGCTAGGAGATATGTCAAAGAATTTTTAAGGCTGCCACAATGATATTTGAGCAAAGAAGGTGAGGATATCCAGAAGAAGAGCATTCCAGGTATTGTACATGCAAAGGCTCCAGGGCTTGTGGGTGCCTGATAGTTAAGATTTGCTTATTCACTGCTATTTTCTCAGCACCTAAACCAGTACTTGACAGATAATTACAGGTCAATTCCTATTTGTGGAAGAGAGAGATGGTGTTTTGGCATATCAAAAATCCTAAAAATGAGTACATAACCTTTGATCTAGTAATGCTTTAGAAATTTATCTTCAGGAAAATAATTGTACAAATAAGCAAGCAGTAGTGAAAATTTAGAAGTATCTGAATTCCCATTATTATTGATTAGTTAAATAAATTATGGTCTGTCTATATAATGGAACACTGCAGTTTTAACAATGTTTTGGCACAGAAAGATGAATAAGTGTTGACGGACAAGGAGCAGAATTCAAATAGTGATGTATAGACGATCCTTTTTGGTTAATAATCTCTATATAACAAATACATGCATTGAATGGAAGGAGTTATGATAGAATGTGTATCAAATTATTAATAATTGCTGTGGGGGTTGCTTTAGAGTTGCTTGTCAAAAACTATGCACTGCTCTTATAATAGAAATGTTTCTATTACAAAAGCAGATAGTATAAATTTTTTTTTTACCAATGTAGAATAGTATCCTGGTTACTACCAGTGATAAAAAGCACCTTTATCCATTAGTCTTTTTTTTATTAGAGACAGTGAAGGAAAACAATCTGTACATAAAAAAATGTGGAATGATCTAAAACCAGGAGTTTTCAAGAGCTTAGCTCTTGACTATAGGTTATCTTTATTTCCTTTTAATATTTCTATATTTTCTTAATTGCTAATACGAACTTGTTTCATAATAAGGAAAAGATTTATATTAAGAGAAAATAGCTGTAAGGGGTAATGTTAAGCAGCCTTAGTTTGAGAATATTTATCTGAAAAATCCAAATTTGTAAACCAGCAAAATCAGGGATTTTTTTATTTCCATGCAGAGCTCCTTTAAAGGACTCAAAATATTATGTGACAAAAGACAGATATTGTATATCTCACTTATTTGTGGAATCTAAAAATTCTGAATTCATAGAAACAATAGATTGGTGGTTGCCATAGTTAGGAGGTGGGGTGGGAGAAATAGGTGAAGGTGGTTAAAAGGTATAAACTTCCAGTTATAAGATAAATAAGTTCTGGGGATGTAATGTACAGCGTGGAGACTATAGTTAACCATACTGTATTGTATATCTCAAAGTTGCTAAGACAGTAGATCTTAAAAGATCTCATCATAAGGAAAAAAATTTGTAGCTGTGTGAGATGATGGATGTTAACTAAAATTGTTGTGGTAACCATTTTCCAGTATATTCATGTATCACGTCTTTATGTTGCAGACCATAAACTCTTATGATATTATATGTTAATTATATCCCAATAAAACTGGGAAAAGTATTGTGGAACTTAGAACTTTAATTTATACACAATTCTTAAGCTTACCACTCTTCATTAAAATGTGATTGTTTTTCATGTTAGTATTATTCTTTAGTACTATAGCAAGATTTTCAGTAACCTTACAAGAGTAACTGAGGCCTAAGATAAAAAAATGTAATTTATGAATCAAATCTTAGATGGTGTAATAATACTTTTAATTAATACATATTTTATTGCAAAATGTCCTTAGGTTAATTGTTCTCAATACACTGTCTTACCTTTTTATTTTAAAGAAATAATTTGTAATTCATTTTGTTCTTATATACCATAGGATGTGTTTTGGAGATGCAGACAAAATATCTTTGATGAAATGAAGAAGAAATTTTTACAGGTAGACAGCTGATGTTATTGCTTTAGTGTGATAATCAGCAGAACAAATAACAGCATGTTAGTATTTTTACTTAATAACAAGGCATGTCTTGTTTTATGCTTGTTGCCTATTTCTACCCAATTGTAATAAAAGAAAGTCAACTTAAATGAACGTGTGGATGACTGTCCCTTGTTTTTAACAAGTGAATGAGGGGGGAAACTGATGTAAAAACTGCCAAACTCTTTGTTTTTATTTTTGGGTATGGTAGTTGTTTATTTTTTGCCAATATTTTTTATTTTCTGAAATATTAATAGTGCTAGGATTAAATAATCTAATAACTTAGAGAGTCAAACCCAAAAACCTTATTTGAAGAATTAAAACTATTACATTCCTGACAGCCTGTATGCATTATAAACCTAAATTTTGCTCTGATGTGGTATCCCATTCTAATCTTTACTTAATATCTCATTTTTCTTCATGTCCCTTTAGCTCTTTAAGTTTTTTCTTCAAGGTTCTTCCTTTAATCTCTTCTCTCCTCTCCAAGTGATCTGTGGCAAGAGACCACTTAGAAAAAGATCATACAACATCAGAGTTTGCTGGGAGGTTGGGAAAGGAGGTATGCTGGAATGGAGTAGAGGGGGAATCTTAAAAATAAAATAATCTTTTTTATTCATATAAGTTAGGACACCCATAATTGTCACTTATTGAAGTAAAAATGCACAGTCTTAATGAGGCTGATAAATTTAGTAAATTTCAGTCAGCAAAAATATTCGTACCATCAATTCTCTTTTTAATCTCTGGTACTATACTCACCAGGGTAATGTGCTAAGGCCTAATTTCTTAGTTCATAGCCACTGTTATACCAAGACATAGATAAAGTGGACTTTCGAGTTTGCCACCGTAAGATTCTTTGTAATAACATTGAAAGGAAGAAAATATTGAGAGAAAATGGGTTGACATTTAAGCTCAGAGGTAAAGAAATCCCTTAATAATGTTTCTAAATTCTTTACATTAATTTTTTTCTCTTAGAAAAATGTGAATCTTTATAACTTTGAATTTTGTTTGCTCTTGTATTCTACATGCTAATGCCATCGTGAATATATACCATCAGTTATATGCCTTGTTTTGTGTTTTTTAATAAGAAACACCTGGAAGTATTTTTTGTAAGATAAAAATTGTGATGTTAACTTCAGAAAACTCATGTTTGACTTAGAACTATTAGGAACGACAAGAAAGAGAGACAAACATGCCTTCAGTAGGTTCTGAGATTCTTTAGACAGAATAACTATGTTGACCTCTTCTAGATGTTCCTAGCAACAAGTCTATCTTTGGAAGAAAAATATGTTTTCAATATTTTTATCCTAATACATTTTACCTTTTGAATAGGACGTCGTTTTATTCTTATTTTGCTTTGTTTTTTCAAGGATACTCCTTCAGACTTTGTTAGAAAGTCTAGCTTTGTTTCTGCAATGAGTATAGACAAACACAGAACACTTTCTTAGTATATACAACTGTTGCTGACTTCCACTTATTTTTACAAGTGTAATTTTGTTATGAATTGCCCATAAAATAAGTAGTTTTAGTTTTATACTTATCTTTTTTTGTAATTGGCTAGCTTTTTCTTCTAGAGAACTCTGTGCCCCTCTACTACTTCACATAAGATATATTAAATATCTCCCAAGTAGAACCTGCTTTATGCTTTTCTAAAACTTTGCACTTACTCTCTCTTACCTGTTTTTTCTTACTCATCATAAAACTCTTTTGACTCAAAAATTGTTCTCCCAAGGGGAACCCTCCTACACTGCTGGTGGGAATGCAAATTAGTTCAACCATTGTGGAAAGCAGAATGGAGGTTCCTCAAAAAACTCAAAATAGAAATACCATTTGACCCAGGAAACCTACTCCTAGAAATTTACCCTAAGAATGCAGCAGTCCAGTTTGAAAAAGACGTATGCACCCCTATGTTTATCGCAGCACTACTTACAATAGCCAAGAAATGGAAGCAACCTAAGTGTCCATCAGTAGATGAATGGATAAAGAAGATGTGGTACATATACACAGTGGAATATTATTCAGCCATAAGAAGAAAACAAATCCTACCATTTGCAACAACATGGATGGAGCTAGAGGGTATTATGCTCAGTGAAATAAGCCAGGTGAAAAAAGACAAGTATCAAATGATTTCACTCATATGTGGAGTATAAGAACAAAGAAAAAAACTGAAGGAACACAACAGCAGCAGACTCACAGAACCCAAGAACGGACTAACAGTTACCAAAGGGAAAGGGACTGGGGAGGATGGGTGGGAAGGGAGGGAGAAGGGGGAAAAGGGGCATTACAATTAGCAAACATAATGTTGTGGGGGGGCACGGGGAGGGCTGGACAATTCAGAGAAGACAAGTAGTGATCCTGTAGCATCTCACTAAGCTGATGGACAGTGACTGTAATGGGGTATGTGGCGGGGGGGGGACTTGATGATGTGGGGAGTCTAGTAACCATAATGTTGCACATGTAATTTTAGATTAATGATGCCAAAAAAAATTGTTCTCCCTTCCCAAAATTATGATGTATCCTCCAGACACCTTACCTTAATGTTGGGTCTAGTACTTAATGGACACCCTCCCCACTACTAACAACACCACATCCTTGCCAATGAGTGCTTACATGAGATTAAATGTAGTTAGGTGTTGTTTTGTTTTATATTGCTCTCCAGAGCCTACCCCAAAACTTAGTGGCTTAAAACAGCGATTAATTTATTAGCTCATAATTCTGTGGGAAGTGTTCAGGGCAAAGGCTCAGCTAGTAGTTTTTCTGTTCCAGGTGGTATCATCTATGATTATTAGTTGGCTGCATTTGGCTGGTGACTGGCTTTGGATGGAATGTCCAAAAAGGCATTTCTCACTTATCAGGCACCCCAGTGCACAATGTGACCACTTTTGCTCTTTGTGGATTGTTGGGTATTCCTCAGAACATAGTGGTCCCAGGATAACTGGATTTTTTTGTGGTGGCTGGCTTACAAGAGGGATTCCAAGAGGTGCAAAACCAGAAGCTGCTGATTTCTTAAGGTCCCACCTTAATCATATAGTGTCACTTCTGTCACATTCTGTTGGTCCTAGCTGCTCACAAGGCCAGCTCAGACTCATGAGAAGAGGAAAAAGAAAGGAGAGAAGTAAGCTGAGAAGTTTTGGTCATCTTTAATTTACCTCAGGATGCTGCTGCTTTTTTCTTTGGGCATAAGTAGGATTAATCAGAGGTAGCGCCCCAAATAATAATAAGAAAGATAGCTACCCTACTTTCCCAATTCTAAGAAATACCTTTTTACATTTAAATATTTTGGATATCTGCATCTTTTAATATAATATTATAGAGGTTTTTTTCTTATAAAGCTGTTGCAAAATTATTGGTACACCTTACTGATAATATCTGAGAACTGAAAAAATAATTTTATCTTATCAGTTCCCAAATTGGAGGTGGAAGGGAAGAGAGATTTCACCTCAGTATGATTAGCGATGTCAATAGTGATATCAAAATTTAGATTTAGTCCATGGATGATAGCCATATATTAGATTAAATTAGAAATAAAAAAGGGGCCAGAAGGTTGGGTATAAAGTTAAAGGATTTACAAGTGAATTAGAGCTTTAAGGAAAAATACAGCTTCTGTTTATTTGTTTAAATTATCGTAGAATTGAATTCAAGAGTAAAATGTCATTGGCCCAGAAATTCTGCTTATAGGCATTTTAAGGAAACAGAAAAATGCATAAATTTTACGTAGGTTTTCATTACAGAGTTCTTTCTAAAGCATAATTAAGTCTAGCCTAAGAGTAAGTGAAATGGAGTTGTTAGAGCACATTATTATTAATCCGTGTAATTATATACTATTCAACTGGTAAAATGATGAGTTAGAAAAAGTTGGGCAGGGAAAGATTACATGATATGTTTGTGGGTCAAGAAAGAAGTTACAAAACAGCATCTATATTCTAACCCAATATTTGTGTTTTAAAAAGTGTATGTGTGTGTATGTATGTGTAGGAAAATATTTGGAAGGATATACACCAAATATAGTTACCTGTGTGTAATGGAATTACAGATGATTTCCACTTTTCCTTTATATTCTTCCTATTTAAAGAGAAAAAAAGGGGGCAAATTACTTAATATGCAATGCATGAAAAAGAAAGTTCTTGTCATTAAAAAGAGTTAAAGAGGCACCTGAGACTTAATTTTCTATTTACTATAATACATTTACTCTTTGGATGAGAATCCTTTAAGGATAATTGTCCCACACTTTCGGGTAGAAGGAGAGAAAGCTGGAATGTTTGTACCTTGTGCATATATATATATGCAGATACATACATATGTGGAAAGGCTACATACATACATATATGGAAAGAACCAGGAACTCTTATGCCTGGCCGTATGATGTTACTACATCACCTTTCTTGTGAATACTGCTATGTCAGCACTTCTGATTTCTGAAATCTTAGGTAGGGTCATCTATCTTGGACCATCACCTCCAACCTATCTGAAGCTTTAAAGTCTGGCCACTATAGTATTTTTACCTGGAAAACTTGAATCTACCTCTGAAGTAATGCTACTAAAACTAAAAGTGCATCTTTTGTAGTGAAATTTAGTTTGCGTTGCTCATTCTTTTATAATAAATCAGAGTTTAAAAATGGTCCACTTTGTGTTTCTCAGTTTGGGATTAAAATGTGTAGAAAATCCATTACATGTTAATATAACACCTAAAGTTTACAGATAATTTTTTTTTCCTTTCTGAAAAGTGTATTAGTGATGCTCTTTTTTATTATTTTGGGTATATTTTATAGAAATGTGTTTTCCTTTTCACTTTTAAATGTTATTGTTTTTATTTAGTAAACATTTTGATTTGTCTGAAATGCAGTGTTAGTCAATCTGTTTTATAAACATATTTCTTTTATAGCAGGTTATTTCTGTTCTAAATGAATTGGACTAACCTTAATTTAAATAATCTCTTATCAACCCCAAATTATATGTGGTAGAAACAAATTGTAATTGTAATACCCCACCAAACAAAAAATCCTGTGGCTATCCTATCCTCAGTACTAGTTAGTGGTAATAATAATTCTAATACAAAAACGGCTAATTTAGAAGCAACAAAAGATTGGAGTTAGTATTATTGTAAAAGAGGAAAGAAAGAAATTATGGTATGTAGCACCAGTTTGTACAGTTTGTATTTCTGAAAAGCCTACTATGGTGAGATGGGATGGTGAGAGGTCCCCCAAATAAATGAATGCTGCAGTCAACTAGAGGGAAAGCAAGAGATTATATCATCAGATTTATATATTAAATACTATTCTGGATTGGAAGAAGTTAAGACTGGAAGAAGTTCAACTTCTCAGGAAGCTGTTGCCATTATCTTGGTGTAATAAGATTCTGGAATAGAAAGGAACAAAGCAGGCAGGAGTAAAGAGAAAGGGGATAGTTCAAGATATCCAGAAAGAAGTGATAGAATTTGGTGATTTTATTAGGTGAGGAGGTGAGGAAGATGCTCAGCTATCTGGTTTCAGTAGCTGGTAGAATGATGATACCCTTCATTGAATTGGGCATTACAGAAGGACGGAAAGAACTCCCACTGGTGTTGATGAAGCCTACTGACTCTGTGGAAAGTGGAAAAGAAACACTGTTCTTCATCAGCTTTGAGGAAGGGCGTAGCTTTTTTTTTAGAATGTCTCCTTTAAAAATTTTTTGTCTTGATAATTAATGAGTTATGCACCAGATGAAAAATAAGGAAGGAGCATTGTGACCCTTAACTTTCTCTTCTACATTGTTTATTGGAAGTTTTTTTCCTTGCTTTTCCTTCTTCTGCTGGCTGATTTGTTTGGATAAGCCTGTCAGTTCCCAACACATTGACGATGGGGCTTTTGGTCATCTGGTGTATAGGTACAGCAGAGTAAAGGTCAGAAAGACCTGGTTGCCTGTGGCCCTTAGTTAGGGTTTTGCAATCTTGGTCAATTATCACTGCATTTCTACACAGTCTGTTTCTTCAGGAAACCCAGAAATGTTTGACTTGACTGCTAGCATAGTAATGACACATTTTAAATAATCAGAATTTATTATTTTCAACCAAAAATTGCTCAAGTATATTGTCATCATGGCTTGTTGACCATTGATTTACAACCTTGAAAGGCAAAAGCAAATATCCACAGAGTGTCTCTTGATTCTTAAATATGTCCCAGTTTTTCTAAAGCAAACGTATGGTGCTTTATATATTTGACATATCCTTTAGAGTATTTCAGGCATAACAAAACAGTAATACTAGCACAGAGAAAATATTTTGCAGGATTTTAAAACTTTTAGTCATAGAAAATATGGCCAACTATAATTATTGTGTTTCCCTTTTAAGATAAATAACAGTTTTTGTTTTTTAATTTCAGATAGAAAATGCTGCTGAAGAACCTAGAGTCTTATGTATAATACAAGATACTACTAATTCAAAGACAGTAAATGAACGGATCACTTTAAACTTACCAGCTTCTACTCCACTCAGAAAGCTCTTTGAAGATGTGGCCAACAAAGTAGGCTACATAAATGGAACCTTTGATTTGGTGTGGGGAAATGGAATCAGTACTGCTGATACGGTAAAACCCTAGACTTAAATCACCTCTTTTAAACTGCTAATGATATTATTGTTGTTTTTAATGAGTGTATTAAATCCTTAATATATTAAATCCCTTTTTAATAGCATAAGCAAAACTATAAAAACTACATTAAGAACCCATGTTCAACTCAATTATTGGATCCCTCTTTGTCCCTTAGCATTTATTTTGGATTCAACATTCACTTATCCTAAAGTTTACATAATGTCATTTTGTCATTTTTTTAATTCATGTAAGATGACTATTGTAATATTGTGTCAACAAAAGAAAATTTTCCATTTACTGAGTGGAATGATATTTGTTTATATTTTTAAATGAAAAAGGATATATAATCACATGTATTTTATAATCTGATATTTGGAGAAGAAAAAAATGTAGATAGAAAGGAATGGAAGGATATATACCCAATATTAACAGATTATGTACCAGATAGAGTGGTAGGAACCTGATCAAGAAGTTTGGTGGTACCATGACTACTTCTTCAAGGATTTCACTGTCCATTTATAGAGACAGATGTATCAATAGATAATTACACTAACATGATGAGTTTGCTATGAGTGAAAAGAGGAGTGATTAATCAGTTTTGCATGGCAGAAAAGCAAAGGAGACTGTTAAGTTGGATCTCATCTGTACTATTAGAGTAGTCTAAGTAGTCTTGTTTCCTGTCTCTCAGTCCAAAGTAACCCTGCATACTACTTTTAGATTTATCTTCAGTCATTTTCAATCATAATATTCATGTTACCTTCCAGTTCAGGAACCTTCAATGACTGCTCACTGCCCTTTGATTAAAAATCAGATTCACTGGGTTAGGATTCAAGATAAGTTTATAATTATTCCTTTAAATCCTTGTAATATTTACTCCCAGATGCTGGAATAATGTATTTTATTAAATGTCCATAGTTTTCCATCTCCGTGCTTTTGCTTATATTGCCTCTTTCTGTCCTGTGCCATTTGCTGTCCTTAAGTTTTCCAGGAAAATACATCTAATGGCAAGTGAAATTGAATGTGTATCCCTGTGGTATTTGGGGGGCATGGTTTTAATTGGCTCCGTAAGAGAATCTGATGTTTTGATTTGTGTTTGGTACTGCTTGGTTTGCCTTTAAAATTCATGGTATGTTCTTTGTATTCTGTAATATATTTGTGGTTTCCTTTAAATATAGAACTGTGTTTTAAATTAACTAACTTTTTCCCTCTGGAACTGATCAGTAAGATTGGTAGTCCAAAAGATATAAAAAGAGAAACAATATTTAATCTGAAACTAGATAACTGCATGTTATATCACCATGGAAGGTCTAGTGTTGCCTTTTTTTATTATTATTAGGGTATCATTAATATACAGTCACATGAGCAACATTGTGGTTACTGGATTCCCCCCATTATCAAGTCCCCACCACATACCCCATTACAGTCACTGTCCATCAGTGTAGTAAGATGCTATAGAGTCACTACTTGTCTTCTCTGTGCTATACTGCTTTCCCCTTGCCCTCCCTCACCCTACATTATGTGTGCTACTCACGTTGTCCCTTAATCCTCTTACCCCTCCCTTCCCCCCACCACCCTCCCCAGTCCCTTGCCCTTTGGTAACTGTTAGTCCATTCTTGGGTTCTGTGAGTCTGCTGCTGTTGTGTTCCTTCAGTTTTTTCTTTGTTCTTACACTCCACATATGAGTGAAATCATTTGGTACTTGTCTTTCTCCACCTGGCTTATTTCACTGAGTATAATACCCTCTAGCTCCATCTATGTTGTTGCAAATGGTAGGATTTGTTTTCTTCTTATGGCTGAATAATATTCCATTATGTATATGTGCCACATCATCTTTATCCATTCATCTCCTGATGGACACTTAGGTTACTTCCATTTCTTGGCTATTGTAAGTAGTGCTGCGATAAACATAGGGGTGCATATGTCTTTCTGAATCTAGGATCCTGCATTCTTAGGGTAAATTCCTAGAGTGGAATTCCTAGGTCAAATGGTATTTCTATTTTGAGTTTTTTGAGGAACCTCCATACTGCTTTCCACAATGGTTGAACTAATTTACAATCCCACCAGCAGTGTAGAAGGGTTCCCCTTTCTCCACATCCTTGCTAGCATTTGTTGTTGTTTGTCTTTTGGATGTTGGCCATCCTAACTCCTGTGAGGTGATATCTCATTGTAGTTTTAATTTGTATTTCTGTGATGATTAGCGATGTGGAGCATCTTTTCATGTGCCTGTTGGCCATCTGAATTTGGAGAAGTGTCTGTTCAGATCCTCTGCCCATTTTTTAGTCAGATTATTTGCTTTTTGTTTGTTGAATTACATGAGCTCTTTATGTATTTTGGGTGTCAACATCTTATCAGATATATCATTTGTGAATATATTCTCCCATACTGTCAGATGCCTTTTTGTTCTACTGATGGTGTCCTTTGCTGTACAGAAACTTTTTAGTTTGATATAGTCCCACTTGTTCATTTTTGCTTTTATCTCCCTAGCCCAGAGAGATATGTTCATGAGAAAGTTGCTCATGTTTATGTTCAAGAGCGTTTTGCCTATGTTTTCTTCTAAGAGTTTTATGGTTTCATGACTTACATTCAGGTCTTTGATCCATTTCAAGTTTACTTTTGTGTATGGGGTTAAACAATAATCCAGTTTCATTCTCTTGCATGTAGCTGTCCAGTTTTGCCAACACCAGCTGTTGAAGAGGCTGTCATTTCCCCATTGTATATTTATGACTAGTGTTGTTTTTTTTAAAGGGTAGTTCTCTACTATATTATATATTTACCCAAGTCCTATTTATCTTTTACTTTTAAGAAGCTTTACTTAATGTTTCCTTATGCCGCTTTAAAAGTAATCTTTCTCTTTGTCTTCTGTTGCACTTTTTTTTTCTACAATGCCATTTATCATTGTCTCTTTTTATTGTGGTGATCATTTATGTCACTCCATTTGGTAGAATATAAGTATCTTTTTGGCTGGAACCTCACAGTATTAATTTTTTATCCTCCATAGATACTCCTGTTATACACTCAAAAGTATGTGCTAAATTAACATCTGCAACAGTTTCAATTAGCTCTGTGTCAGGACTGCCTATTTCCCTTTCTTCAGTTATGACTGTTCTCAGCCCTGAATTTCTGTATTTCTTTTTTTGGGTTACTATGCATTTCTATTAAGTATACTCCCATCTGCTTACTGCACAATGCTGTGTGTATGCTTCTCTGAAAACCTAACCCATTTAGCAACCTACTATCTTGTATACACAGACATGTTTATTAAGGTAAAACCTCTATGTATGTGTTTTCTAGCTATATCATCTGATCATTTATGTCCTACCTGAGAATGTAAAGATATCTTTCCTTCTTCCATGTGGATTCTCTTAGTTTCAGATTTTCTGTGTCCTGTTTTTCTTGAATTTCTAGATGTAAGCCAAGAGAGATAATATAACTTTATTATTTACTTAACATTTATTTTGCACTTACTCTGTGCCTTGTATTTTTCTGATACTAGGCTTTATACAAATATAACCTCATGTAGTCCTTACAGCTGTTCTATGAGGTAGGTGCTGTCATAGCCTCATATGAGTGAGGATACTGAGTCATGGGGAAGAGAAGTAACTTACCCGAAGTCACACAAACAGCAATTGGCAGAATCTCTTACAGTTAATGTTTTTTGTCTTTAATGCCTGTACTTTTATATGTCATTTTCCTAAAAAATAAAGGCATTTCCATAAAATAAGTCCTTCTGAGGAGACATTCCTCATGTCTTTGAAACATTAAGATTTCTTAATGTAACAAAATAGTGTTAAAACAAAGGAATAAGATGTTCATCTCATCCTTCATTTTTCTCAGCAGTTGAGTGTGGGTGAGTAGTGCGTGGAGTATGCAGAGCTCCAACGCTCATCCACCAACTAGAGTGTATCAGAATGACAAGGCTTGAAATTGCCGTGCCAGAGAAAAGAGTTAGGTAAAGACCAAATATCTTAGATGTTTAATTTTCAAAGGAGTGATCATCTCCATCCCCCTGGAATTTTCTGTGTACTGGTAGTGGACTTGGAATAGGTATCATTTATGGGACAAGCTTTTCCTTAAGGGGTCTTTCTGAAGGTGCACATTTTGTTATATAACATAGTTATCTTGGTTGGTTTGCTTGCTTATTGTGTTGCTTAACTAAGAATTCTCATACATATATTGAAAGATCTTTTTATAGGTTTCCATTATGTAAAATTATCTTTAGTTAATTTTCATGAAGATCCATTAATACTATATTGATATATTTTGGAGAACATAGAAACACAAATGTTCATAATTCTTTCTGTGTGTGTGCAGTATTTACCATTACTTCTTAACCTTTACCTCTTCTTTGTCAGTTTTTTTAGATGTTGGGAAATGTGAATATCTGGGATACCTGTTAGTATATGCACTGTCACTGGGCTTAGCATCCCAATTCATGAGTAGATGAATTAATTCTAAGTCTAGATTAACAGATTTACCAGAATCTTTATTTAAAAAACTGTTTGAGTCCAGTAATCGTAGAGATGTGTCTATTTACATATTTCTTATTTATTATTACAGGTAATATTTCTCATAATCTGAAACATTTTATTTTATTCATGCAGGTTCCATTGGATCATACCAGTGACAAGTCTCTTCTTGATTCTAATTTTGAGCCAGGAAAGAAGAACTTTCTGCATTTGACAGATAAAGATGGTGAACAGCCTCAGATACTACTGGTAAATTATTTACAAAGCCCTATATTCATAATTTGGGGGCACTGTCATCTGCTTAGGAAGCAGTTTTCCAAAGGAAGGAGGAAAGATATGATTTGTGATTTATTGTGTAATAAATTATTTCTCTCTTTTATGTTTGTTATAAATGTATGTTAACAGAGTTATGCTGGGCATCCATAACCCTGTTTGTGTGTATCATCTGTTGTCACTCAGAGAATGTGGGTTGCTGTCTTTAAGACCACCACCATGATAGGAATGAAGGTCAGTCTAGGATAAGTTAAAACACTACAAAGCACTCCCACTGTATTTCAGTGGCCTCTCCTTTGGTTAAGTATTCGCTTGATTGCTGTAAGTCTTCAATAGTTATGCTCAGATTTTTCAGTATTTTGTGGGAGGGACAGACCCCCAGAATTCTCTACTCTGCCATTTTTCACTCCCAGTTTTTCCCCCCACCCTTTTTTTGGTTTGGAATGACTAGTTTACAAGTTATATGCTTTATTTGTATTATTGTAGTGTTTGCCCTAATTCATATTTCAGTATGCTTTCCTGTCTGGTCCAGTGGCCTTGGAGGTCATCTACTCCAATAACTTCCAATTTGAAGGGCATTCCTTTAAACAGATTGGAAACACCTGGTCTGATTTACCTTTCTGTTTTATAAACTGAGGAAAGTAAGATTCACAGAGTTAATGGATTTTTTTTCAGAATCCTTCTATTCAGTGAAACTTTATTCAGGAAAAGTTCTTCTATGTGGTGCTTTTCATTTAGAAGTCTCTTGTGAGTTAGAATGCCTCTCTGAATAGTAGACAATAATTAAACACAGGGAATCCATACTGAAGCAATATCAGAATATGTTCTCTGACCTTCCTTAATCTCATCATTTATTTTTATGACATGGGAAGATTTTGATAGTTGGGTGACATTGAAATCTAAATTAGCTATTAATTAGGTAACTCTGGATACACAATTTGGGAATTGATGTTTTAAAATCCACAGTGATTACTCTTCAGCTCTATCTTAATTGTTTATGCTTATTTTATATCCTTTATCCTTTCTGACATCTTCCTCATTGATAGGAAATTTCCTTTTGGAGACAGGAGGAATCTATCCATTTCATCCAACACCTGCCAGACTACCTGTCAAGGATGATGTAAAAATGAGTGATAGACTCCCTCATCAAGGAGTTGACAATAGTACTTTTAATTTATTAGTACCAAAAATCTCCTTCTCTCATGTGAACAAAGTTTGAAAAAGAATTAAAGAAAACTGAGAAAGTAGGAACTTTGGAAGGAGACATGAGCACCTCCCTAGTCTTTTATATTGGGCACCTTTAAATATTTCTATAGAATATGGTGAGGGTTTACATTCCTTTGAATGTCTTGGTGGTAACAGTAATTGTAATGCCTCAGCATTTTTTTTTCATCGCCACAGCAATTAGTATGTCTTTTTTCATTGTTTTAACAACATTTGCCTTTCAGTAAATAATTGGTTCTGCTGCATTTCAGGAGGATTCCAGTGCTGGTGATGACAGTGTCCATGACAGATTTATAGGTCCACTTCCAAGAGAAGGTTCTGTGGGCTCTACCAGTGATTATGTTAGCCAAAGCTACTCTTATTCATCTATTTTGAATAAATCAGAAACTGGTAAGATTTATTATTATTAATGTTGTTGTATTTTCACAAAATCATAGAGCAGTAGACCTAGAGTAACCCTTAAAATCCCAAGCCTAATCCCCTCATTTTTTGGATTAGAAAACTGAGACCCAGAACAAGATCACTAAAGCAGAAGTTTGAACAACAGCATGATTTTCCTTTCCCTCCATCCATTATTGCTTTTACTGTTACTGCCACTGTTTAATAAATACAGCAAAAAATATTGAATATTTTATTTTGAAAGAAGACTTTTAATTTTGATAATTTTCCAGTTTGAATTTAATCTTAAAATTTTCAAGTTGACTTTCCCTGGAAAGGAATGTCTCTGTTATCTACTTTTGGATTAGAATAGTCTACAGGAGATACTTCTATTTTGAAGCAGATAGGCCAGGCTTATTTTATCAGACCTACTGTGTTATCTTTCAGTTAATCATATGTTTGAAATTAATCATATAATTTTTAAAGTCCTATTAACTTTTTTAAGAACATTATTAAACCTAGGTTTTTGAAATTTTTCAATATATTGTGTGAAATTGCTTTATTTATATTTGATTGACTAATTGCCTAAAAATATAATCTAGGTACTTTTACATAACCTTTTATCTTACAACCAATCTTCACAGTAGATAGTATTATTCATATTAAAAGAAATAAAAACAGGTTCAGAGAAGCTTTTGATTGCACACCTAGTTAATGCTAGGTATGACTTCAGAACCTTTACTCTTAGAACTTCAAAACAGATGAGTTTAAATACATGTAAATATCTAGTACAAAAAGAAAGCTATAGTGTTAAATTGCAAATTTTGTTTTAATGTGATCTGTAATCTTCCATATACTATTATTTTGTAATTAAATTAAAATGTAGAATAATTGCATGGCTAATCATTTGTGTAGCCTTATTATCAAATAATAGATAATAAAGTTGTTTCTTATTACACTATCTATAGCAGTGAGTCTCACATTTTTCTTTAAAAATAATTTTGGTATATTTGTTAAAAAATGTACGTTCCAAGACATTATTTCCCAAAGTACTGATGAAGCTCTTCTGGAGTAGGCTGGATAAGAAAGAATTAAGATTCTTAAATACTTACTTTGTATTCTGACAACCAATTCAGTCCTTTGTGTAGGAGTATTCATAGAACTCCTGCTTTATGCTATGTATTTATATAGCTTTCTGATACCTGTAATTTCCTAGACTAGAACTTTACTTTAAAAAAATGTTCTTTCTCTGATTATAAAAATGTAATACATGCTCATTATTGTCATACTCTAAAATGAAGAAAGTGAACATCACTGACAGTACTAACACAAATGACTTTTAGTGATTTTGCTTATTTTTCTCATCTTTCCTCCATATATGTGCTTTTAAGAAAATCAGAGGAATCATGTTGCAAGCATATTTTTTTATCTGAATTTTTTTCATTGTTATAATTTTTTTTGCTATTATTAATATACAATTACATGAGCAACATTATGGTTACTAGACTCCCCCTATTATCAAATCCCCACCACATACCCCATTGCAGTCACTGTCCATCAGCATAGAAGGATGTTATAGAATCACTACTTGTCTTCTCTGTGTTATACTGCCTTCCTCATATCACCCCACCCCACCCCCACACCCCCTACATTATGTATGCTAATTGTAATAGCCCTTTTTCCCCCTTATCCCTCCCTTCCCACCCATCTTCCCCAGTCCCTTTCCCTTTGGTAACTATTAGTCCGTTCTTGGGTTCTGTGAGTCTGCTGCTGTTTTGTTCCTTCAGTTTTTTTTTCTTTGTTCTTCTACTCCACATATGAGTGAAATCATTTGGTACGCATCTTTCTCCGCCTGGCTTATTTCACTGAGCATAATACCCTCTAGCTCCATCCATGTTGTTGCAAATGGTAGGATTTTTCTTCTTCTTATGGCTGAATAATATTCCATTGTGTATATATACCACCTGTTCTTTATCCATTCATCTACTGATGGACACTTAGGTTTCTTCCATTTCTTGGCTATTGTAAATAGTGCTGCGATAAACATAGGGGTGCACATGTCTTTTTGAAACTGGGCTGCTGCATTCTTAGGGTAAATTCCTAGGAGTGGAATTCCTGGGTCAAATGGTATTTCTATTTTGAGTTTTTTGAGGAACCTCCATACTGCTTTCCACAATGGTTGAACAATTTACATTCCCACCAGCAGTGTAGGAGGGTTCCCCTTTCTCCACATCCTCGCCAACATTTGTTGTTGTTTGTCTTTTGGATGGCGGCCATCCTAACTGGTGTGAGGTGATATCTCATTGTGGTTTTAATTTGCATTTCTCTGATGACTAGTGATGTGGAGCATCTTTTCATGTGCCTGTTGGCCATCTGAATTTCTTCTTTGGAGAAGTGTCTGTTCAGATCCTCGGCCCATTTTTTAATTGGCTTATTTACTTTTTGTTTGTTAAGGTGTGTGAGCTCTTTATATAATTTGGATGTCAACCCCTTATCGGATATGCCATTTATGAATATATTCTCCCATACTGTAGGAAGTCTTTTTGTTCTACTGATGGTATCCCTTGCTGTACAGAAGCTTTTTAGTTTCATATAGTCCCACTTGTTCATTTTTGCTTTTGTTTCCCTTGCCCGGGCAGACATGTTTGTGAAGAAGTTGCTCACGTTTATGTCCAAGAGATCCCTGCCTATATTTTTTTCTAAGAGTTTTATGGTTTCATGTCTTACATTCAGGTCTCCGATCCCTTTTGAGTTTACTTTGGTGTATGGGGTTAGACAGTAATCCAGTTTCATTCTCTTACATGTAGCTGTCCAGTTGTGCCAACACCAGTTGTTGAAGAGTTGCGAGCATATTTTTAATCAATATTTTTTGCTTAATACTATATGAGAGTATATTTCAATGCTATTAATTTTTTAATATAGGGTTTTAAATGGCTAAGAAACAGTTTTATTGTATGGTTTAGATATTCAGTTATTACTGATGTCATGATTAACTTTCATGTACATACGTTTTTATTTTTATTGCTAGTTATTTCCTTAGGGTTAGTTCTCCAAAATTGATTTACTAAGTTGACATTTTTTTAAAAAAACTTTAGAGGGCTTGATATACATTACCCTGTAATCACAGTCTTCATTCCCATTTATTGTTCCTTACATACCTCTATTCAACTCCTTTTCCCTGCCTATACATTTTCCTCCAGTGTTCTGGAGGTCTACTGCCTTTCTTAATTAAAATAGTCCATCAAAGGAGTTGTGGTTCAAAAATTTTGTTAGTGACTATTGAATTTTTATTTTCCTTAAGAAATTATTATAAATCTTGGCACTCTGTAAAAATGTTTTCATTGGGAAATGCTTTCATGATTTTGGCTCAGACTCTTGGATCACACTTCTCCATAAAGCAGTAGGCTTGGGCCTATTTACACATTGCCAGCAACTCTTTCTAGTAGGCAACCACTGTTGATAGGAAATGGTTGGTGGCAGTGGTGGGTGGGGCAGGGTTGTGTTGTGTGTGAATTTTGAGGGATAAAGAGTGGTTGAAGATTTATGTAGACTCACAGGTGACTAGAAACTATGTGACTGAGATGTTTTATCATTAAATCCATGATATCTGTCCTTGACCAGCTTCTTTAACAATAATTTTACCAATTCCAGGATTTGGCCTGTTTGATTTCTGCTTCATTACCTATTGGTTCTGTTCAGGATTTCTTTCTGAAGAGTCTGTTAATTCAGTCTGTTCAGGATTTCTTTCTGAAGAGTCTGTTAATTCAAAAGCATTTTTACTAGTCTCACTAAAATACACGTGGAAAGTAGTACACTTATGTGAGACACTGTTCATTCTGTTTAAATATGATACTGAATCAAGTACAAAAGACCATATGGGTTTCTGTGTGATTTTTATCACTAATCAACATACAGTGAAGGCAAAATTGTTATTAAGCCCCCTCCTCCTGCCACCTTTCTTTTAAGCCCAAAGAAAGGAAACAAGATCACAAATAAATGATATATGATTGGTTTACAGGTACACAAAGGACAAAAGTAGTATTCATTTAGCTTTTAAGGCTACAGGAAAGTGGTTGTCCCTGACTGTTGAGGTATTGGGAGAAGGAGATGGAGAAAAAGGCAAATCCCAGACAGCTTCAGCTGAGAAGAAGCAAAACAGTCCTGGTCTCCTGCCAAAGTGCTGTTTGTGGGGAAGAGTCTGTTTATATAAACTAAGAATGAAATAATACTTCTCATTGTTAATAATCAGGCCAGATACCATACAGATTTGTGTCACTTATAAGTCATATGCACTGCCCCCATATGTGTACCTGCTGCAGGGCTAAGTAGTGGGATAGAAAAATCAGATTTGACCAGTCTGATGAGGAAGACATATATAAATAAATAGGTTATTACAAAACAGTGAGATAAAGGCACTGATATGGATTAAAGACATGGTCCTCTGAGAACAACTGAGGTGGAGGGTGGTTATGAATTGAAGCATTTTGTAATAATATAACAATGTAGAGTACAATATATAAACTCAGTGTTCTTAAAGATGAAAGGCATTAGAAATCAAAGCTTGAACCTAAGTCTGGAATGAAAGGTGGGTACCTACAGGTGTGGATAGTGTGGAATCTCTTCCTGTTTTTCACAGCTGACTAAGGTTCATCACGCATATTTGTTGGTCCTTTCGTCATCTTCTTTGTCAATTTAGTTATCCCCAGAGCCTACCATCTCTGAAGACATTTTTCATAATTGTTGGGAAATTGAAAAAGTATTTTGAGAAGTTTCAGTGAATACCTTTGGCATCTGTTGAGAAAAATTTTAAGTTATTTTGTGTGTGTCTTGTATTGGGGGGATTTCAGCCCTGGGCAAGTTCACTCTGGATTTGGTGAGACTGAATAACAACTGAAAGCTGGTGATTAAAGGGTTTATACCAAGCTTTTGTCTCTTGATGGCAGGTCTAGTGGTAGAATCACATCTGCCTCTGGCAAGTTTGCAGTCATCACTGTGTCTGCCTCCAGGCCTCTCCTCCACCCAAACCCCAGGGCAAGAGCACCGGGTGGAGCTCCTTATATAGAAATGCGGACAACTATGGCTCACTGCCAACAGGTGTGCAAGCATGCACCTGTGAGCAGTGCACGTGTGTAATGGGCAAGTAGCTTAGGATCAGGTGAGGATCCTGGACATTTTCCCTACATTTTGAAACAACCAAATCATTCAGTATTGAGTGGGAATAAGTAAGTTTGATTACTAAGCAAAAGTATTCACATTTTGCTCAGATAAAATGATGTGTGTATGTATATCTCATAAACTGGGCCTGAAGTCTGCTTCAAAAGAGAAGTTCCAAAAATGTTCTCAACAGTGATAGCCATATCCTGTTAGATACATAAAGCTAAGTGCTTTTAATCTTTCACTTGAATTTTTAATTCATATAAATGTCTCCCTCTCCCCCTCACTTCCTCTGTTCTTTCCCTATCTAACTTCTTTATAATCACTCTGTATAGTAGGCTGATGTGTAAAAGCTCATACTTTATAGGCTTGTTAAAATAGAACTCACTGAGTTTTTTTATAATATCTCACATTATTAATTCTTGGTGGAAATTGATTCTAGGGCCTGATGACAAGGGTAACTGGTTCAGTTCAGTCTTCCAATATTGGATGTGCATGTTATTTAAAGTGAATATGGTTGTACTTCTCCATTTTAATCCACAACTTTTAAATTTGGGAAACAAAGATTATTTTTATGCCAATTAAACATACTATATTAAGTAGATCCCTCTTCAAATTTTATTAAGTGTGATATGATATCCATGTGTATCTCTGGACATATAACAATACGTCCTTTTTCTGAGAAACAAGGTTTACATAGTACACATATTAGAAAAAGGATCTTTCTTAGGCATTATTAAAGAAATTGAAATAATTTCCAACTGAGTAACCTTAACCTGTCAATTTTTATTGGCATTAAATTAAGTTTTTTTTATTTTTTAATGTGAATACTGATCTATGTATATTTGTGTTTTCTTTTTAAAGGATATGTGGGATTAGTAAACCAAGCAATGACTTGCTACTTGAATAGCCTTTTGCAAACACTTTTTATGACTCCTGAATTTAGGAATGCATTATATAAGTGAGTATTCAAAAAAACTCTATAAATAAAAATGACTTAATGAAAATATAGTTTTTAGCAAAATGTAATTTACCTTCTTGGACTTGTAAGATTTGGGGCACTTCTCACTTCATAAGACACAACTTCTTACATAGTATTTAAGAAAAGGATCTTATTAGAGATTAGCATATAAAAAAATTAGTGGGGATAGAGAATCAGAAGTACATAGACAACAAAGGATAAATTTAATAAGATTTACACTTGGAATAAATTGTTGTATTTAAGCTTCCCTCACTTATAGCTTTAACACCCTTATGAATAAATATGTCATTCCCTTTTTGAGATATTCCGAGTATGTAAACCATATTTTTTCCCCTTCTCAATTTAAGGAACAAAGTTGTCTTTTCAAAGTTACAAACTTTGTTTCTAATTAAGATAATGCAACTGTCCTGTGTATGTGTGTGTGTGTGTGCCCTTGTGTGTGTGTTTCTAAAAAACTGTATATACATCAGGTCCTTTAAAATGCTGTATGAAGGAAGTTTATATTTAAATAAATTCTGAAAGTCAGACTTTTACTTTTAGGAGTATTCTATTATAATACATTTAATATACCCTTTGTATATTTTCTTTAAGGTATATATAACTTATTTTTTAAGACATTTTACACTACAAACTAACTGATTTTTTTCACCTTTTTTGTGTTACTATTGAATAACATCTTGAAATTACTATAAATATGTATTTAAAGTATATTTGAGACTTTTAATACTAGTTGTATTGCTTAAACAACATTAAATTACATATTATATTCATGTGTAAGCTCACCATCTGAATTTGCTTGTAAAGATTGACGTGTTTTTTATTTAGCAAGTATTTGTTACCTAGTAGTATTTATAGGTGCTTGGTAATGGAGATGGAGTTAAAGTCTTTGTTCTTGAGTGTGTGAAATAGTTTAAATAACATTTAAGGACAGCTAAATTCCATGAGAATTTAGAGAAGGGAGATTAATGAAATTTGGAGAAGGGGTTTAGCATAGTAAATAGAACTTGAGGTAGGTATGACCTAGGTGTTGTTTGGCCAGATTGAGAAGAAAGAAAGGGCATTGCAGACAGGAGGACTTTCAAGAGCGAAAGTAAGTAATAGGAACTGCTACCTAAATGTTAGTTATTACTAGTGTGTATCAGATGCTGTTTGGAGTACTTTACATGTAGACTCATTTAAATCGTATGGCAACTCTATGTCTTAGGTGCTCTTATTATCCACATTTTACAAAGGAGGTAACCAAGTGCACAGACAGGTTAAATACTTTGCCAGAGGCCACAATGTTAGAAGTAACACACCCAGTAGATGCCAGAATCTATTACTGTATTCTGCCTGTATTATAGCTGATGTCAATAAGTATGTCACAGGGGCCTCCCAGAATATCAGCATAGCTGGAGTTTTTGTCAGAGTCCTGGAAGATGATGTTAACAGGTGGATTCTAAAGCCTAATGGTAAAACTGGAACAAACTGAATAGTCAGGATAATGTCCTGCTTTGGCGAGTAGGACATAGGAATGGGGATCCCAAGAGCTTTATTAACCATGAGTTCTAATATCCTGAAAGTGGGCTGTAAATTTATAGCACTGTGGAGAAGAATAAGAGCATATACAGGACTATCCATTTAGCAAACACATGCTGGATACTTACTGTGTGCTAAGCAAGCACTCTTTTAGGCACAGGGATTACAGGATTTACAGTGAATAAGACAGAGTCCCTCTCTTAGACCTTTGATAGGTCAGCCTCTATAAATAAGCTCATCTCATACATTGTTGAATACCATGAAGAAAATAAAGCAGGGCAGTGTGGAAAGAGTACCTTTCAGGAGTGGGGTGGTAGTGAGGGTGCGTATCTCTGAGGAATTACCTTCTGAAAAGGCTTCACAGGAGCCAGGTCTGTGAAGATCTGGAGGAAGAATATTCAAGGCAGAAGAAATTTCAAAGGCCTTAAAAGGACAAAAGAAATCCATTGTGACTGGAGCCCAATGAGTGAGGAGGGGGAGTGAGACATAATGTTAAAGAGGAAGGCCCCAAATGCCTTAGAAATTGTGAGAATTTCTAAGTGCTGTTTACTGCAGGTGGGGAAACAAAGCCTGAAAGCCTGATGCTGTTCCATAATGCAGAACTAAGAAAGGAATGGTTCCTTTAAAAGAATACACCTTGCTAGACTACAGACCAGGTAGCACCAGCATGAAAGGCTAGAGTTCTGTTTGTATTTTCTTCACTCATTGTATAATAACCAACAGAGAATCTACCACTTTAGATTTAGAGGCAAGTAATGTGTAAAATATGGTGTTTTATATAGTGCAGTGGGCAGGATTGATTTGAAAGATAAGGAGAATTCTGGGAAGATGGCGGTGTGAGCAGGGCGGCAGAAATCTCCTCCCAACACTATATTTATCTACGAAAACACAGCAAATACATCGATTCCTAAAAGAGAGAC
>JAVSCE010017456.1:0-33133 GCA_032199065.1 Smutsia gigantea
GGCCCAAGGAGACTGGTGCAGGCCCCAGCACCAGGGAGGAGGTGATGGCACGCGGACTGGGTTAAGCAGGGAATGGTGGAAGGGTCCTGTATATACTCTGGAAAGACACACCAGGTAGTCGACAGGACAGACTGGATGACAGCATGTGTGTGCTTGCATTGAGGTGGGGGCAAGTGAGAGAGAAGGAAGGAACCAAGCGAAGATGGTTGCTCGGTTTTTGGAAGATGCAGGAGCTAAGACAGGTAGGCTGGAGAGGAGCAGGTTGGGTAGGGGGAGCAAGAGAAGTTTGCCACACCTCTTAGACATCAGGGAGATGCCAGGTAATGATGTCTGGGGGTCTTCCAGCTGGGCAGAGATGGGGTCCACTTCTCTTTCACTCCCAGCATCCTGGCCAGAGGCTGGCACAGTCTGGGCACCAGACAAAGGTTTGTTGAGAGAAGGAATGGCAAGCCAGCCTGAAAAGGCAAGTTTACAACCAACCTTCCCTCAACCACCAGAGAGCAGCACCATCCCCCAAAACAGCCTCCCCGAGGTCCCAGCTACATCAAGCTGTTCCTGCCCACGGCTTCCAGAAACCACTTCCTTGGGCTCCAGGAATCAGTGAGGGGTACCCTGGAGACTGGCCCTCCTCAAGGACGCAGGCTTCAGGCCTCCCAGGGCTGCAGGTTGGGCAATGGGTGGGAGGGACAGTCTGGGTTTTCAGGTGATGGGAGGAAAGTAGTAGAGCCACTTCCTGCAGCAGCATGGCTGGAAATTCACAACCCACAGGTACTCTGGTCTGACAAGTTCATCAGGAAGAATTTTTTAAATAGGGGCTGCTCCAGAAAACCAGGCCAGCCAGCATGTGGCTGTCGGCAGAGTCTAGAAGAGCTGGGGTGGAGCAAGAGAAAGGGAGGTTAGAAGCCTCCTGTTGTGGCATCCTCCAGTGCCTGTGGCTCTGTTCTGCCCCAAACTCCATGTGCCACCTTGAGCTGAAGAGTTCATTCATTCAGTCACTCATTCAGTCATCAAACTTTGACTATGCATGTCTGTGTCAAGTCCTTTGGTGGGTACTAGGAGCAAGAGATGAACTGGGATCATCACTTAATATTTGGAGACTGTATGTACCTTTTTAAAAATATTAGCATTTCCAACAATAGGTTACATTTTCCAATTGATGCAAAACATTTTTAATAAAGTTTCACCTCACCCCGTCCCATGCTGCTATTGTCAAAAACTTGAAATCATGCATCTTTCAAGTGATATGTTTTGGATCAAGGAAATAGGTGCTAAGTGTAGAATTAGAGACATACACAGTTGGGGTCAGGGGGTTGGGGAAGGCCACCTGGAGGAGGTGGCTCTTCAGAGACGAGCAAGAGTTAGCCATGAAAGAGAGCACACAGAGGGCCTCCAGACACATGGAAGGGCAGGGGCACAGAGGTGAGGACTGATAGATGGGGGACCTCAAGTACAAAGGATGGCAAAGACACAGCTGAGCAGGAGGGCAGGGCCCAGTCACCCTAGACTTGCAGGTTAAGGAACTTGCTCACCTGATCTGCTTTGGGCAGAGTGGGCGAGAGCCTGCAGCCCAGCCCCCTGTGAGCCCTCATTCTCAGCAGCCCAAGAAGGCCTGAAGCCCTGCTTCTTGGTGCTAAGGAGGCAGTAACTCCATCAGATCTAGATTTGGGAGAGGCATCTTTGGTCAGGGCCTGCATAAGGAGAGCAGCCACGGGAATCCTCAGAAGATCAGACAAAAGGGTGTGGTGAAGGATTAGGGTAGGGGGAGAGGAGGGGTCAAGGGTGATGCCTGAAGGTCTGACTTGGGTTATCGGAGGGGATATGGTGTCCTACTGAGAAGGACCTTACCATCTCTGCTGGGCTCTGGTTCCAGGCTTTGCCGAGGCTGATCTCGGAAGGCAGCTTAAGAGATGCACAGGGCAGAGGTCCCTGCTTTGCAAAAGGATACCATTTACTTGGCCACAAACTGGCATGAGGCTTGAGGTCTACATGTTCTGGACTGGGAAGGCATCTGTTCACCTTGGAAAGCAGAGGGAGGTTCTAGAGAGAGGCATTTGAGATAGGGAGTGCTGCTTTGAGACACATGGTCCTCCCCGCACCCTCCACCCCTCCACCCCTCCACCCAGTGGACTCTCAGCGAACTGAGTTTCTCTCACCAGGCAGCACTGAGACCCGTGTGCCTGCCCAGGCCAAGACAGGTTTAATCCCATGTTGTTTAATCATGGTTATTCATCAAGTTTCCATGGACGGGTTAGAGTGCAGGCCAGGGACCTGGGCCTACAAGCCTGTCCAGGGAGGGCAAGGATTGGTGCAAGGTCCTTGGTCCTGAGTGGGAGTCCTGGGGCCAGGATTGGGTCTGAAGAAGGAGGGGTGGCGACTGGGGCTGGGGCAAGTGGGGAGTCTGACTGCAGTTGTTAGAGGTCTGAGGTTCATGGTGACCTGTCAAGGGTTCTAGATTCAGTCTGGGTCCCTGGTTGGATGTTCTGATTCTAGGTTCGTGTCCAGAGATCTGGGTACTGGGTCTAGAGTTAACAGTCCAAGTCCAGGTCTGGGCTCTTCCTGCAAGTCCAGGGTTTAAGGTTTAGGGTCATTATAGTGGTGCAGGTCTGGGGTGGGAATCAGGGTTGGTGTCAGCAACCAGGATGAATCAGTGTTTGAGATCGTGGTCCAAAATCTGGGTCTGGGAGACTGTTAGGGGTCTGGGGTCAGTGTCAGGATCTGGGTGTGGGGTGGGGGACAGAGGGTTGTGATCTGAGAGGTTATGGTCAGAGTCTGAGGCAGTGGTCCAAGGTCTGGGGCTAGGGTCCTGTTTAGAGTCTGGTGTCAGGAACTTCAGTCCACGTCTGGTGTCAGGTGGTGGATTGGGCCCCAGGTCAAGGAGTCAGGGTTTTTTGCAGGGTCTGAATCCAAGTCCCTGGCATATGTTCTGAAGTGCCAGTGTGGGGGCCAGGCCTGCCCTACTGCGGAGTCTGGAATCCCACTTGTGATCCGAGCTGTGCTCAAGGTTTTGGGTCCAGGGTCTTCGGTCTCGCGTCCATGACATGTTCCAGGTCTGGGATCAGGTCGTGGCGCGGGCCCTGGGTCGGGGCCGGAGGGTGGAGGTCACCTCGGGTCTGACAAGGGGTCTAGGGGGCCGCGGGGGTCAGGTTCGTTCTCACCCGCGCGACCTCCAGGGGGCGCCGCCGCCGCCCGCCCGCCCGGCCGCTCGCGGGCTCGCTGGCGCTGCGCGGCAGGCGGGGCCGGAGGCGGCGGCGGCTCCGGGTGCGGGCAGCGGCGCGGCGGCGGCGGCCCGACTGCAGTCCCGGCGGGAGCGGAGCGAGCGGGCCGGGCTCGAGCCGGTGCCATGGGGCGGCGGCGCCTGTGAGCCGTGCGGCGAGCCAGCTGCGTGGGCGCCGAGGGGGCGAGCGGGCGCGGCGCCCGAGGCCGACGGAGCGGCCGGGCCGAGGCGCCGAGCCGAGCGGAGCGGAGCCGAGCGGCGGGAGAGGCCGCCGCCGCCGCCAAGATGGCGGACCTGGAGGCGGTGCTGGCCGATGTGAGCTACCTGATGGCCATGGAGAAGAGCAAGGCCACGCCGGCCGCGCGCGCTAGCAAGAAGATCCTGCTGCCCGAGCCCAGGTGAGGCGGCCGCCGGCCCGGCTGGTTCCCCGCCGGCACCCTGCCCCGCGCCCCGCGCGCGCAGCCCAGACCACCCAGCCACCGGCCCCGCACCCCTCTCGCCCCGGCCACCGCTGTGGGGCCCGCAGCCCCGGCCGGACCCCGAAGCCCCAGGACCTGTGCACCTGAACCCGGAGCGCCCCTGTGCCAGGGCTTTCCAGCCCGACGGGCGCCCCGACCAGCTTGGCGCCCCCCTGTCCCGCTCTGCCTCCTCGTCCCTCCGTATGCGCTGCCCGGCACTCATCTCTCAGCCCCTCGCCCCTGCCTTCTACCGCAGGGTACCCAGGCGCCCCTTCGTCCTGTTCCCCGGAGCTCTTGGTGCCCGTTGGTTCCGCTCCCCTGACTGCCACCATCTGCCTGGCCTGCCTGTGTCGCCCATGCCTTTGCTGCCCCTACGTGCAGCATCAGACGTGGGGTTCCACCACTTCAACCCTTAGCTCCCCTGGTTGACACTTGTGTGAGGTTTGGGGGAGACAAGTCTTCCCAGGTCTTGCCACCCTTCTGGGGGGGGTCACTGGCTTGGGGTGGGGTTTAAGAGTGCTTTGAGGGCCAGGGTGGTAGTGGGGAGCAGGGTGTGGTGTATGCCCCATCCCAGTGGGGGAGACACCCGCTGTCCCTCTGCCCTCTTAATTCCCCCTCTGGTGGGCGCTGCCTATGCTGCCTGTGGGTGTTGTTTGCCAGGGGACATCCCAGCACCCCTGCAGCGGCTGGACCATGACTGCCATCCCTCTGTGAGACAGCTGATGTCACTACACCTGGTAGCAAAGTTTAAACTGTCCAGGATGTAGTCACAGAAGTATACAGGATCCTGACCATAGCTGAGGCTTGTCTGGCCTTTTATGGCTTCCACAGTATTTTCCATTGTTTCAGCTATACAGTAGCCCATGGGCAGGTGGGACAGGTATGGTTTTGTCCCCATGGAATAGGTGGGAAAGGTGAAGCCCTAGAGGTGAGTGGTCTGACCAGTGTCACAGGTAATCCAGGGTGGTGCCTGGTTACCAGATCAGGGCGTCTGGCCTCTAGTTCCACACTGTGCCCACCACTCTGGCTTGAGCTGGGGACTGGCTGTTCTGCATCTCTGAGAGCCATGTGCCCACCACAACTCCTCATGACATGTGTCAAGGCCAGTTGCAGCAACTCCTCTATACCTGCCTGAGTGTTGGCATGCTGGTGCCTGGCTGGCCCAGGAGCCTGGCCCTGTCCTAGCTCTCATGGTCTTTTTCATGTGACTTCGGGCAAGTTCCTTCCCTTCCTGGGCCTCGGTTTTCTCATTTGTGAAGTGTGGATGGTGTGAAATAAGGGCTTTGACACTTCGGCAACCTAAGTCTGAAGCAGAGCCCAAAGCTGCAGGGAGTACTATACCTATGGTTCAGCTACCCCCTTTGCATACCCTGTTCTCTGGGTTTCAGATTGACTGAACACCAGGCCTGGGAGAGGAAAATTGCTCTGCATTTTGAAAAAGCCGTTAGGGCCCTTTTTTTTCTAAGACATTGCAATCAGATTTCTCAAAACAGGAACCAGACTGACTGTCAGCCGGGGGCTGTCCAGCGAGCAGCAACAGTTAGAACAAAAACGAGTTCAGAAATGACAAAGCCACAAAGGAGGAAATGGAGGAGACAACCTCTGGGGCTCATAGTGGCTTTCCTTGGTGACATTAGCCTCAGGACCCTCTTGCAGGTTGGAGTTCTGCAAAGTGTCAGGCGGGGCCTTTTCTGGAACTCTCTGTGTTTGGGTAATCCTTCCCCAGAATGCATTGCTCCTGATGGGGCCCCGCCTTGGGTTGGCTGTGCAGGTGTTGGAACCCTGAGAAACAAGATGTTCCTCTTTTCCTGTCCCCTTTACTCTCCGTGGTAGTGATGGTGGTGATAGGGGTAAGGATGGAAATTATTATTATTTATAATTTATTTTGACACCCGCCACCTCAGTTGATCCAAAAACCAACCTGTGAAGTTGGCAAGGCCAGCTTCAAGAGTAGTTGCTCAAGAAATACCAAGAGTGTGTGATGTCTGAAACCAGGTAGGCTGTGAGTTTTAGGACAGTAGCAGGAGACGGAGAGCCAGATGTCCTGGGGTCTTGTGCAGGGTCATTGTCTGGCAGCACAGTGTTGGGCAGATTTGCCCCCATCTGTGAGCTGGACTAGAGGCTCTGCAGTGGCCGTCAGTGAGCTAAGGGCTGGGCAGGGCTTGAGCTGCTCTGTGCAGCAGGCCTAGGATGGTCCGAGGAGTCCGCGGATCTGTATTGGAGGACATGCCACCCTGTATGCTTATGCCTTGCACACCCAGGGGGGTTGGATGCCTCACCCCCTGGAAAAGTCACTCTAACTGTGCCTTAGGTTTGCCTCTCACTTCCCAGCAAAGTGGTTTTTACTCTATTTTGTCCTTTTCACAACTGTGGGAAGCAGACACAGCAGGTAGGATTCTCCCGTTTAATAGTTAAAGCAACTGAGGCTCAGAGAAGGGTAGAGACTTCAGCACAGAGATGAGCTAGAATTTGAACTCGGGTCTCTGGACTCCCTTCCCTGCTGCGCTTCATGTCCTCCACACACCCCTCTATGTTTTGTGGTACGTGCCAGCTGGCACTCCTGGTCTGGGGAGGTGGCCTGGAAGCAGGGCAGCCCCAGCACTGTCCCGAGGCCCAGCCCCCTCCCTGTCTGCTGGGACAGACCGGAGCTGCCCTGGTGGAGACAGTGTGGAGAGAGGCAGCTTCACACCTGGGGTCATGCCTTGCCCTCACACACAAGGTCAGGGTCAGGGAGAAAGGCAGTAGTCTGTGCATGACAGGTGCCATCTGGAGTCGTTCCCACCTTGGTATGGTCCATCTGGGCAGCCTCCCTGCAGCTGGTGCCCAGGTTGTAACTTGGCTGGGAACTGGGGCTGGCATCTCAGAGCTGGGGAACAGGAGCTGGGGCACAGTGCCACTTCGAGTTGGCACAGGGGCCTCCCCTTCTGTCACCTTATGGAATCCAAGGAAGCAGACCCATTTCTCTGTCCTCTCCTGGAAGGAGGCAGTGATGTGTGGCCAGAAGACAGGAGATGCAGCTTCTAATCCCACTGCAATACCAGCTCACGTGGGACCTCACATGTCACTTACCCTGGCTGAGCCTGCCTCAGTTTTCACCTCAATAAAATGAGGGTGCTGCCCTTCATAGTAACCCCTCAGTGCTCCCTGGCTCAGGGCTGTGGCCTGTGCCTCTCGGTGAAGGAACAGCCAGCTGCCTTTCCCCGCGGCGGCCGCAGTCCTCAAATTAGTGTCATTTGCTTAATGTGACCACGGAGGCCTCGTGTAATTAATCTCTGGGCTCCTGACTGAGGAGCTGGGCTTGGGCAGCCCCAGGAGATGTCCCTGCACTCCCTGGTGAGAGTGGCAGCCTCAGCAGCAGATTGTCAGAGCTGGGCGCCTGGTGCAGCTTCCCATTTTCTTGGCTGTTTCCTGGTCCCTCCCCCACCATGGATTTCCTTCTTCCTGCCCTTTTCTGGCTTCCTCGTCTCCCACACCCGCCACTCTTCCTCTACTTCTTCTTCGTTCCTGTTAACTCTGTGCCTCAAGAACTTCCTGCCCTTGATTTGTCAGAGGCAGGGGTGCAGGGGAAGATTTTCTCCCTTCCACCTCCCTTCACTTCTCCATCACTAGCAGAAACCCTGCTGTCGGCAGCCTTTATCCCTTACTCAAAACTTTCCACTCCAGTAGCCATGTCCTCCCTGCCCCTGAAAACAAGATTATCTTTTCGGCAGTCATTCCCTATAGGCCTTTGAAACTCCCATTCTCCCCAGGAATGGGTCTCTGGGATCTTTTCCCATCTGTTTTCCTTTGCAGAGCACGGGGTTTCACATTTTTGCCATTAAGTTCCCGCCTGCCCGGTGTTCCCTCAGTAAATGGATTTGAAGGGAGCACGAGCATTACAGGTTGGAATCCATGCAGGGGAATCTGGGCGCTGCCAGCCCAGGAGTAATGTGTCCTATTAATGCACGATCAGTTCCTAGTAGTAAACTCCCAGTGACGTCAGGTGCAGGCGCTCTGCCGCTGCGCTGCCACCCTCCCGCCCGCGCCCGCCTCAGGTCGGCTCTGTGGAGGGGCTGCACTGGCTGGCGGGCTGGCAGGCCAGCTGCGTGCGCGGCTGGCTTCCCAGATATCACGCTCCTGCCTCGGTACAAACAGCAGAAGCCATGGGCATGTGAGCCTCTGAGGGACATGCAGCCCCAGCCTACCTGCCCTTTCCTTCTGGGGCCTGGAGGGGCCAGTGTCCTCTCCTGGTCACATAAGGCAGAGTTAATGCTCAAGTTACGCTCATCTGTTTCAAACAAGAGATACTAACAATGGGTGTTTGGTTGCAGCTTTTTTCTAAAACAGTAACATCCCTTCTTTGCATTGCTGCTTCCTTGAAGGGTAATGTCTCTGCCGGCAGGAGAGCCAGGGTTCAGAAGTGGGAGTCTGGTGTGAAGGCGGCGGCAGCTCTGTCTCTGATGGGGGAGTTCTGAGTCTGGAGGCCATCCTGGGTTTGGGGTGGGGACAGGCCCCTCCCAGGAACCTCAGGGCCAGGAGCCCTGGAAGTGCCTCCTTGGTGCTTTCTAATGTGGCAGTAAACTGCAGGGTATGGTGCACAGGTCATGTTCGTGCAGGAGCTGTGACGGTAACAAGGCCACCAGAGCACCTCTTCCTGTGCATCCTGCAGGGAGCCACTGGGAACCTGGCTGCTGCAGGTGTTTGAGACGGGTCTGAGTGTGTGGTGCCACTCTGGGCCCTTCCTGCTCCTTGGCCCAGGGCTTGCTCCAGACCTGTCCATTTGGGTTGGTCTTTCCCATTGGTATGTGGCCTCTTCCTCAAGCTCTGAGGATGTTGTCAGCCCCAGGGAGAGTCATTGAGAAACATTAATAAGAAGCCCCAGGGGACTTCCTCCTACCGCTGCCACCTTGGTGCCAGGTTTCCTGGAAATGCCACAGAGGAGCGCCCCGCTGAGGCCACAGCCTCTGCTCCGCCGGCTCCTTAACCACTGTCTCCCAGAGCATGGCAGTTCAAGGTGTGGCTGCACCGACCCGCCAGGCCTGCAGTCTCTGTGGCAGCTTGCACAGCCCTGGGATTTCATGGCTCTAGCATCTTGCTCTCCCAGGAATGCAGGAACCATGGCCCCTGGCCTGCCAGATGCCAGCAGAAGCGGTCCCCAGCCTGATACAGGCTCCCAGGAGGGATGTTGCCCACAGCCACCGGCCAGGGGTTGGGGGGAGGGCAGCCAGAGCACAAGGCTGGGGCCCTCTGAGACCCTGCCTTCCACTCTCTGCCTCGAGGGAGGCCCTTTCTCAGAGAGGCCAAACATTTTCTGGCCACTAACTGGGTGAGGGACCCTGGGCCAGCTGCCCAGCTTCTTCTGGCCTAGATTTCCTCACCACCGAAATGAGCATGTTTGCTTCGGACCTTTGTGGTCCCTCCTAGTCCACACAAGCTACAGTCTGTGACCCTGACTGGGAGTCACCTGTGAGGGCCCACGCCAGCCCACCAGGCTGCGGCACCACAGAGCGGGGGACTTTGCTTCTCCTCTGAACCACGAGGTGCCAGAAGGTACCAGAAGTTCTCTCTCTCAGCCTTCACCCCCCTCCCTGCCTGTCTGCCGTCCTGTCTCACCCCAGCCCACACTCTGGGCTAAGAGGGAGGAAGTGCACCCTCCCCCAGTGTGAGAGCCCCTGAACTAGAGTGAATAGTGCCGTCAGCAGTGCGTTCAGTGAGCCCAGCCTCCTGCCCAGGGGCATTTCCACCCTTCCCCGAGGCCCCCAGGCTGAGCAGCAGAGTACGCAAGGCTGGTCTCTGTGCACCTTGCACCTGGCTCAAGAAGTGTGCCTAGGCCGGCCCTGCTTAGTGCTTGCCAGTCAGGAAGCTGCCTGGCCATAGGCCCCACCCTCCCAAGATGTGGCAGGTGTGGGACAGAGACCCAAACAAGACTGAGTATTTAATGCATGTTTTAGAAGGAGATGCAGGCTGTGGGATCCTCCTGGAGGGGGACGTGAGCTGACAGCCCTGATGGCAAGGCTGGCACCTTAGGAGAATTCTCCTTCTGCTGTGTCCTCTCGAGCTTTTTAAACAGCCAGCTCAGTGGTAGCAATTCAGCATTTTGTGGACATCCTCATTTTACAAATGGGGAAACTGGACATTTAAAGTTTGTGACTTGGCCTGGCCTCCAGGGAGGGAGGTAGTAGTAGCCATTTGGAGCCCAGGCCTGGGCACCCCTTTGACCAAAAGCAAAGACAGCCTGAGGCTCATCCCAGAGGGTCCTTTTGGCAGGGAAGATGGAGGCCTGCAGCTCTCTTGACAAGCCCATCCAGGAGCCTTGTGTTGGAGTGTTCCTGGGTGTCGGAGTTGATGGGCCAGGGCAGGAATGCTGCTGTGGGCTTTTCACCACTCCAGACTCCACCAGTATCAGGGAGCAGGGCTGAAGACAAAGGCGACCCAACCCAGGGAGCTGCCACCACCCTCCATGACAGCCTGTATTTGCCATCCTGACAGGAGTGTCTCCCACAACACACTTTTCTAACCTGCCAGCTCCCTCAGCCGCCAGCCTCATGGGAATGGACAAGAGACCCTAACGTGGCTGTTTTGGGGGCCTTCCACCTAAAGGCTCTGCTCTAGTCTGACTTTATGTTTGGTTGGGGGGGCAGGTTGTTTATTTAATTTAGAAAACATTTTTTTCTTTTTAAGGAAGAAAGTGAAGTGCTGTTGGCTGAAGAATGCTGCGGCCATCCATGCAGACTGCTGAGGGGCAGGGTCTGGCCACCAGTGGCTCCAAGCTGGGTTCCCCTTTCTGCTTGTCCCTGGGCTAAGCTAGCAGCAGAGCCCAGGAGGGAGAAGGCTCTGTACAGGCGCAGCTCCCTGAGAAGAGATGGTTCTGTCCTTGGAGGCAGGGCCTCTTAGAGAGTGTGTTTCCCCTGCGGGTTTTCACGAGTTTAGTTCCTGGCTGTTCTGGGGCGTTGGCGAGTCCTGTGGGGGGAGGTGGCTGTGCTGCTCTCTGGTGCCTGGGCAGGCATCGCCATGGTATCCCCGATGCTAAGCTGGTGCTGGCCTTGAGGGTTCTCGGCAAGCAAGTTTGGGGCTCAGGGCTTCCCAGTGCCATTTGCAGGGGCCAGGCCCAGCTGCCTGGGGGCGTCACCGCTGAGGGACTGCAGTTGTTTAGCCTATTGCCTGTATCTACCTGTCTGGACATCCTGCCTGACCACACTTGACCACCATGACTGTCCACCTCCATGGAGGGTTGACATTTTGTGATATTTTTTCCCTCTTTATTTCTTTTTCTCATTCCCTTCCATAGAACAAAATATCTTGAAACACAGGGATTGGGTGCAGATATGGAGAGAGGCAAGGGGTGGTGAGGGCCCAGCCTGCCTGGTATGGACACCTGGCCCTTGCGGGGGGCCTGGGCTCCCCGACTGCAAGGCCCATGCTGAGCCTTCGTTGCCCTGCTCAGGCCCCCTCCCTGCACACCGCGGCCTGTCCTGCTGTCTGAACAGGAGGTCCTGAGCTCTTCCTCACGGAGACTATGGGAATACAGTCTCTAGTTTGCAGGCTCCCGGGCAGGTTTTGCAAGCTCCTGCTGTGTGTGAAGCACATGTGGAATCTGGCCTTGCCTCCTGAGTCCCTGTGAGTCCCATGGGGCCGGGGAGACGTGTCCTTGACGGTGGCTGGTGGATGTATGGCCCCCAGGAGGGGAGAGTGTGCTGGCACAGGTGGAGTCCATATCCTGGCCTTTGAGCCCCTGCTGGTTGTAAGGATGGCCTCACTGTCCCAGAGGGAACTGGCTGAAGTGGCAGCACTGGGCCATTGGCCTCTGCTGGGGGCTCTTGTCAGCTGGAGTCACGGGATGGGGACATAGGAAGGATATCCTGGTCATCAGTTCCCTTCTCCTGTTGGAGACAGCTTTCAGAGGAAGTCTTGGCATCTCCCAGCCTCCGAGAGTGGGGAAGCAGGAGAGGGGGTGAGGTCTTCAGTATTGTACCTGTGATGACTCTGTGTGGCTGTGTGTTACCCTACATGGCTCAAACATGCCAGACAGTCTCAGAAAGAAAGTGTTGAGCGGAAAAGGGCAGCAGCCCCCTGCCTTTGAGCCCAGGCTCCAAGGCTGGTGGGCCCTTGGGCTGTGCTGGTCCTGCCTGGAGCCCACCTCCTCAAGCCTCAAAACCCCTGCAGGTTTGGTCTGCCTTCCAGTCAGCCTTGTCAGCCCTTCATCTGTCTGGTGGTCACTTCCAGCCTGCTCCTGCCCCACCCTGTCTCTTTCCTCCTTCCTGGCCCCGTGTCATCATCCACCTGGGCTTCCTCCCACGGGTGCCGCCAGCAGACTCTGCTCATCCGGTGCCCTGGACCCAGCTTCCCGTGTCCTCTGCTGATCCCCTCCCTACCCTGTGGCCTCTTGCTCATCCCTGGCTGGGCCTTCCCCCCCACATCTACCTGTCTGCCCTGGGTTTTGCTACCTGTCAACATCCTGTTTGCACTTGAACCCAGTGGAATTCCACCTTCTCTACACAGCCTCTACTAGCAGCCGGAACACCCCTCCCTTCCCCAGCCTCCTTGCACTGATGGTCCCACTCAGGCCTTGTCACTGTCTGATGTCATAGGACCAGACACAGAACCTGTGCCCTGGGAGGGCCTGCTGGGAGGGCAGGAGTGCATGGCTTTCTAGTAGGTGATGCATAGCAGGCCCGGTGACCACAGCCCTGTGCTGGGCTCCAAGAGGAGGGCATGGCTGCACCGAGGCAAGGGCACAGACTTTCTAGTTCAGGTCCTCCCACCTGCAGTCTCTTCATCAGTGGCCTGCTGGAGGCCCCACATGTCCTGAAGGTCTTGTGAGCATTGCATGAGCTCCGTTGTGACTGCCCAGCACAGCCCTCAGTATGGGCAACTGAGAGCATCCTCAGGGGCCTGGGCTAGTGAGGGCCAGTGTGGCCACAGCTGGCTGTCATGAGGGCAGGTTGGCAGGCTGGGCTGCAGGTGGCCCGGGAGCAGGAAGGAGGGACAGCAAGGTGCACCTAAGACATGTCGTGCGGCCTGGTGTCGCTTTCCCAGGGAGCTCTGGGTGTTGGGGGAAGATAAACGGGTCACAGTGGCCAGCCCCTCCCCTGCTGACCTCCCAAGCAACCCAGGGGTGGAGGTCATGTTTTTATTTCATGTAGTAGGGACACTGGACCTGAGGCTTGGGTTTTTCTTTTTTTAACTATTTTAAAAAACTGAGGTATAATTCACGGAACATAAAATTCATTTTGAAGTGTACAGTCCAGTGGATTTTAATACATTCACTACAGTGTGCAATCCTCAACTACCCCAGTTCCAGATTCCATCTCCCCAAAAAGAAACCCCGCCCCCATGAGCACCCACTCATCTGCTTTCTGTCTCTGGAGATCTGCCTGTCCTGGACGTGGGATGCAAATGGAATCATATGTGGCCTTCATGGCTACCCTTGTCACCTAGCAGAGTGCTGAGGCTCACCCATATCATAACACCTACCACTGCTTCCTTCCATTTTATGGCCAAGCAGTGTTCCCCAGTAAGGACGGGCCGCATTCTGATTAGCCATCACCTGGTAATGGGTGAGCCTGGCTTTCAAGGTTTGGTCAAGTTCCCAAAGCCAGGATGAGACAGCACCTGGACCAGAATTCTGCGCAGTCCCCTGCTGGCTCCCCGAGCTTTTGGGGGAGAGCCTCTGTCGGCACAGGCTTCTCTGGGCCCCTCTGCTGTGACTGGTGGTCAGGCCCAATAGGGGTGGCCGCCTTGCCTGGGGGGAACAGCAGCACGCATGACTCTGGATTCTGGGAGGAGAGTCAGTGGCCTTCCAAGCAAGGGCCATCAGATGTGATGGGAGCCACGGGGCTCTGGGTCACCACTGCCCCTCTGTCGTTCAGCATCCGCAGCGTCATGCAGAAGTACTTGGAAGACCGGGGTGAGGTGACCTTTGAGAAGATCTTCTCCCAGAAGCTGGGTGAGTACAGTGGGGGCTCTGCTGGCCCCAAGGAATTCCCACCACATGTCCAGCTGCCCAGGCCTGGAGTGTGGGGACAGGAGGACCCTAAGGCTACCTCCTGCCCCCGCCCAAGCTTGCTGTTTCCTTCTCCCAGGAGGTTGGCCTCCCCGGTGCTTGAGGCAGGGCAGCCAGCGAGGAGGCTTCCCCCACCCACCAGGGGCAGCAGGGCTGTGACCCTTGGTGCTTCCCAGCCCCTGGCTGTTGGGCCAGGGAGCCCCGTGAAGGGGGCGGGGGCCCCGGGGGCCCCACAGTCTTCCAGGGCTGCCGGGGGAGTTCCTCCTTTGGGTTTTTGTTTGTGAGAGTTGCAGCTTCCCCTTGGCGCAGGCACAGCGACTCAGGTCCGTTGGTAGAACTGACAGGAAGGGGCGGAGCCCTTCCTGTGGTCCCTGCTGTGCCGTGGCCGCCCACCCCGCCCCCATGGGCCCTCTCTGTGAGCGACCTGCTTTGGCTGCCCCCTTGGGTCTTCCTCCTCCGGTGCCTTTTGTCTTAGAAGTGTCGTGGGGCCACCCCATGGACCTGGCCCACAGGGTCGGGGTACATCTCAGGGAGGCAAGCTCCAGCCACTCAGGGCTCTGATTTGGCCTTTTGGAGAACAAGATCTCAGCTCTGAAGTGGCACTGACCCAGCCTGGCCTGGCAGGATAGGCATTGGAGGTCAGGCTTAGGGAGTCGGTGTATTAGGAAGCACACAGTTTGGGGTCTCTGGCCGTGCTGTGTGAGCTGGGGCATATTGCTTCACCTCTCTGAGCCTGCTGGTGGCCACACCTGGGAACTGAGACTCAGGAGTCTTGTTGCCCAGAGCTGTTGGAGGACTGGGTAAAGTGGCGTCAGCACAAGCCCCTTGCGGGAAGCCCTGGTCACAAGTTACTCAAAGGCACAGTATTGAAAGGCCAGAAGTGATGGCAGCGAGCTCTGGCAGAGATGCTCAGCAGTGTCCCCAAAGAGTCATGGGAAGCCACCGAGTACAAGCCAGGTCACTCATGTTGGCGTCGAATGAGCTGGGACCATCCCTACTTCTGCTTTGCCCTCCAGGGCTGCTCTGGGGCCAAGCCTTGGGTCCTCACTCCCTGGTGGCGGGTGAGGCCTGGGGTCTCGTGTGAGCCCTTCCTGCCGTACACCCCACCCCTTCCCTTCCCCGGCTGCCTATGCCCTTCGAGGCCCTCTGCACCGAGGCTCCTCTATCAGTCTGTTTCCCAGGACCTGCCTCCCCTGGATAGAGGATCCCTGAGTTCTACTCATGCTCCCCATAAACTGCCACCTGCCAGGCCTCCTTGAGCCTCAGTTTCCCCAGTAGGACCCTTTCCCCACACCCCTGCCCTGCACTGTCTGCCTGTTTCTTAGGGCTGCCATGAGAATTAGCCAGATGGTGGAGGGGCTGTGAGGTCCAGGGAGAGGAGTGTGGCCCCCTTGGAGGCTGCCCACGTCCCACTGCTGCAGCTCTCACTGCACCTGTGGGGGAAGAGGCACAGGCCCCGGCAGCAGTGAGGGGACCTGGGCACCAGAACCAGCCCTCCGCCTCTGCCTCATTAGGGCACCTGTCACATTCTGGCCACCACCTGAGGAAGCAGATCTGAGAGGAGAGAAATGCAGGCGCCCCTACCCCAAACCTGGGGATCCTCAGGTTGCAACGTCCTTGGACGCTGCCTTGCCCAGCCCCCCCCAGGGGAGAGACCATCACTGCCCCCTTGGCCAGTCTGCCCACACAGCCCCCCACTTGGGCAGGCCTCGGGGCAGGGGGTGCTCAGCCACCAACGTGCCTCTTTTAGGGTACCTGCTCTTCCGAGACTTCTGCCTGAAGCACCTGGAGGAGGCCAAGCCCTTGGTGGAGTTCTACGAGGAGGTGAGGCCCTGCTGGGCCCAGAGGAGGGAGAGGGCCGCGAATGCTTTTGTTGAATCCAAAAGATGCCTAATGTTGGCGCCACTGTGTCACCTGTGGGGATCTTGTCCACTAGATCAAGAAATATGAGAAGCTGGAGACAGAGGAGGAGCGCTTGGCGCGTAGCCGGGAGATCTTTGACACCTATATCATGAAGGAGTTGCTGGCCTGCTCGCATGTGAGTGTCCGGCCCGCTGGTCCTCAGGCCCCAGGCCCAGAGTGACCTGAGTATCAGGAAGGGGTGACAGACCCTGTGGAGAATTCACAGACCCCTCTCTTCCCCAGCCCTTCTCGAAAAGTGCCATTGAGCACGTGCAGGGCCACCTGGTGAAGAAGCAGGTGCCTCCGGATCTCTTCCAGGTGTGTGCTGGGCTCCTTCCCCGCTGCCCCGTCCCAGCCAGGGTTGCCCTGGTAGCAGGTCAAAGGGCTTAGTTGGCTCCCACTCTGGCTCAGTCACCAACCTCCAGCTTCTTTCCTTAGCCGTACATTGAAGAGATTTGTCAGAACCTCCGAGGGGATGTGTTCCAGAAATTCATCGAGAGGTGAGAGCACAGCGTGTGTGGGAGGGGCAGGGGAGGAAGAAGTGTGTGGGCATGAGAGGGAAGCCAGGCTGCTTTAGGCACCAAGCAGGGCACCTGGGCCCAGCTGTGCCCATGCAGGGACCCCTGAGAGGACAGACAGGCTGCTGGCTCTCACCCTCTTCACACTCCTGCCCCATCGTCCTCAGCACTAGGCATCTCCGGGCCCATCCCAGATGATGCTCCAGGGATCTAGGGGCCACCTATGCATCTTTCCCTCCCAGAAACTGTCACCTTGCTGTGCCCATCCGGGCTGAAAGGCTTCAGGATGCCAGTAGGGGCAGGCATGAGACAGCACACGGTTCCCGGTCCTGTGGCTCTCATGGCCAAAGCTGGCCTGGTGGGTGGGAGTTGCAGGCAGATCTCAGCTTGATATAAAGAGCAGGGTCCCAGCTGCCCAGCCACTGAGTGGTGGCTTCACAGGACTGAGTGCCTTGTCCCTGAGATGTGCATGCAGGGATGAGTCAAGCATTGTCGAGGATATGGTAACAGGAAGTCTGGGGCAGAGTGGGAAGTCCTCTTGTCCAAGCTTATCTGATCCCAGCAGGAATCCCAAAACAGGTGGCCAGACCCTGCTTTTCTGGGCAGTCCAGAACAGGACACTGAGGCCCAGCCCCAGGGAATGGCGATGGGGTGGTGCAGGCTTGCACCCAGCATCATTCTGTCCCCTTTCTGAAGCTCATCTGAGCCCTGGGTTCTTCTCTTATAGCGATAAGTTCACACGATTTTGCCAGTGGAAGAACGTGGAGCTCAACATCCATGTGAGTGCACCGGGCACCCTCTCTGCTCCTCCCCAGGGAGCCGGGCACCGGGACTTGGCCAGGGCGGGAAGATCAGGACAGTCAGCCCTCTTCCCCATGGGGTGGTGGCAGTGGGGTCAGTGCCAGGGTCCCAGTGGGGCAGCTCAGGGCAGTGTGTGGTGAGGGTGCCTCTGCCCTGGGGTGGGGTCCACACAGCCTACGTGACCCCGGTTGTTGCCATCCCCACAGCTGACCATGAACGACTTCAGCGTGCACCGCATCATTGGGCGAGGGGGCTTCGGCGAGGTCTATGGGTGCCGGAAGGCCGACACGGGAAAGATGTGAGCTCCTGCTCAGCCAGCATCGGGTGGGAGGCTTGAGGGAGAGGAAGGCCCCAAGGGTGCCCTGCAGCCATGGGGCGGCCATGAAGAGCTGTGAGAGGCATCAGTGCCGGGCCTGGGGGCCTGGGAGCCAGGTAGCAGGGCCCTGACTGGGCAGGTCTCTTTAAAGGGCCATCCGCTGTTCCCTCCGTGTCTCTTGATAGCCCCCTGACCCGCCAGCACTTCCCCCGCCCTGTCTGTCTCTGATTCTCTGAGGTGTCATATGCTTGTCATAGGGTCGGGTCCTCCCCACAAGAGCCTGGCTGTCCCCTGCCCTGCCCTGAAGGTGTGTGTGGGCTGACTGACCCAGCAGCCCCTTCCCCCAGGTATGCCATGAAGTGTCTGGACAAGAAGCGCATCAAGATGAAGCAGGGGGAGACCCTGGCCCTGAATGAGCGCATCATGCTCTCTCTCGTCAGCACCGGGGTGAGCCGGCGGGTGTGGCTGGCCAGTAGCAGCCTTGGTTCTGGAACCTCTGCTGACCTTCCCCTCCTGTCTGCTCCTAGGACTGCCCGTTCATTGTCTGCATGTCATACGCGTTTCACACACCAGACAAGCTCAGCTTCATCCTTGATCTCATGAACGGTGAGTGCGTGGCCCACCCCCAGGTGGATCTCAGGGCAGGGGGCTGGGTCAGGGAGCTGAGCAACGTCCTGCGGGGCTGCCTCCCTTAGGCGGGGACCTGCACTACCACCTGTCCCAGCACGGGGTCTTTTCCGAGGCCGACATGCGCTTCTATGCAGCCGAGATCATCCTGGGCCTGGAACACATGCACAACCGCTTTGTCGTCTACCGGGACCTGAAGGTGAGGCATCACTGGGGACCCTCCCCCTCTCAGCACACCTGGCGCCCTGGCTTGTCCCCTCATCTCCTCCCTCCCACCAAGCCATTTTCTGGATTCAGGTGGTGATCGGGGACTGGGGTCTTGTCTGCAAATACCCAACGTCTCTGGAGCAGACAGCGACCCAGCTGGCATCTTGCCTGGCTGGGTCCTGTCCTGAGCCGCCCTATAGGCTGTTCACTTGGCTTCCTCCACAGCCTGCCAATATTCTGTTGGACGAGCATGGCCACGTGCGCATCTCCGACCTGGGCCTGGCCTGTGACTTCTCCAAGAAGAAGCCCCATGCCAGTGTGTGAGTGTCTAGCCCCCACTCTCCCTTCCTGGGCCTTCTGCCAAACCCTCTCATGGCTTCCTTGCCTCCACAGGGGCACCCACGGGTACATGGCCCCTGAGGTTCTGCAGAAGGGTGTGGCCTACGACAGCAGTGCTGACTGGTTCTCCCTGGGCTGCATGCTCTTCAAATTGCTGAGGGGGTGAGTGGGCCACGCCAGGCCGGGTGGAGGGGCAGACAGGACAGAGAGAAGCTCTAATTCTGTCCAGGTAGGAAGCTGGAGGAGGGGAGCCCACCACTGCCTGGACTTTAGGGGCAGCACCACCTGGTTTTAGACAAGGATCATTCCTGCTGCCTGCCTCAGTTTCCCCATTCCTGTCCTCTGACCTTGAACTTTGGCCTCTCCTACCCAGGCATAGCCCCTTCCGGCAGCATAAGACCAAAGACAAGCATGAGATTGATCGCATGACATTGACCATGGTGAGTGTAGGGAACCTGAGTGGAGTCCCCCGGGGCCACAGTAGAGCTGGGTCTCCTGTGGGTGTCATGGTCACATACTCTTGGTTGTCACCAACCAGCAATGATTTCAGGCTGCTCATCCCCACTCTGGCCTCCTGCCCCATAGGTGCCCCCCTCCCTCTGTTGACAGAGCAAACGTGCCTGCTGGGGATGACTTAGGGTGCTGGGCCCTGGCTCTCCAGGTACTGGGGACCTGGACACCCACCCCAGCCTGCCTGGGCTGTGACGGGGCCAGGCCCCTTTCTTGGCCCTGCCAACGTCCTGCTCCTCCTCCCTGTAGGCCGTGGAGCTGCCCGACTCCTTCTCTCCCGACCTCCGCTCCCTGTTGGAGGGGCTGCTGCAGAGGGATGTCAACCGGAGACTGGGCTGCCTGGGCCGAGGGTGAGTGCCCGGGACCAGGGCCGCTGTCCCAGCCTTCCCTGCAAGGCCCTGAGCACTCGGGCACGCTGCGGGGTCCAGGCCTCTGCAGTGGGCTGCTGGGCCTCCTCCAACCACCCCGACGATGAGTGCTGTGTCGTGTCCCTGGAATGGAATGCCCGCCATGGTCCCAGCCTCCTTGGGGGAGCTCACAGACTGGGGTGCCGCCAACCCCTTCCAGTGTTCTCAGGGTGCAGGGCTGCCTGGGGGTGCAATGGCTGGAGCCAGCTGGGGCCCAGCTTCCCGAGGGGCCCCTGTGACAAAGATGGTGATGATGACGACAGCAGCATTTTGTGTTCATTAAGCATTTACTTAAGTGCCAGGCATGATGTTGCAAGATTTATAAATATTAAAACTCACAGGAGCCCTATGATGTGGGAACTGCTATTCTCCGCATTTTAGAGATGAGGAAACAGACTCAGGTTTAGGGAACTTGCCCAAGGTCACAGAACCAGAGAGTAGCTGAACCAGGAGTTAGCCTGCACCACCTGTCCCATGGCCCAGACTTAGCCCCCCTGGCCCAGATGACCCGCATCTCCACAGGGCCCAGGAGGTGAAGGAAAGCCCCTTCTTCCGCTCCCTGGACTGGCAAATGGTCTTCTTGCAGAAGGTAACAGGCTGGGGCAGGGCCAGGCAGTGCCCTGTAGCCCCTGCCTGGTGCTGACACCAGCCCTGTTCTGCTACAGTACCCTCCCCCACTGATCCCCCCACGAGGGGAGGTGAATGCAGCCGACGCCTTCGACATTGGCTCCTTTGATGAGGAAGACACAAAAGGAATCAAGGTACTGGGCCTCACCTGGCCTCTCACACCTGAACGCAGCCCAGGTGGTATCCATGTCGCTTCTCTGCCCTTGCTAGACCCTGTGCCTGCTAACTGTCAGCTGCTGGGTCTCAGGCTGTTACTCTCCAGACATTCCTGGGGGTGGCCATTGGACCAGGCTACTCTGTCTGGGGGCCTGTGGCTGATGGATGTCCCTGCCCTGTGTACATGATGAAGTTACTGGACAGCGACCAGGAGCTCTACCGAAACTTTCCCCTCACCATCTCGGAGCGGTGGCAGCAGGAGGTGGCAGAGACGGTCTTCGACACGATCAATGCTGAGACGGACCGGCTGGAGACCCGCAAGAAAACCAAAAACAAGCAGCTGGGCCACGAGGAAGGTGAGGGTTCACAGCTGCCCTCTTTAGGGATGAGCAACAGGGTTGGGTTTCAGAAACCCACCCAAGGTCACGGCCAGAGAGCAGCCGTACCAGGATTCAAGCTCGGGCGGGTCCAGGCCCCGCTGAGTCCACCCGTCTCTCTCTCGCGTCAGACTATGCCCTGGGCAAGGACTGCATCATGCACGGCTACATGTCCAAGATGGGCAACCCCTTCCTGACCCAGTGGCAACGGCGGTACTTCTACCTGTTCCCTAACCGGCTCGAGTGGCGGGGCGAGGGCGAGGCCCCGGTAAGGAGCAGGGCTATCATGTAGGATGGAGGGTCCATGGCTGGCCCGGCCACCCCACACCTCACGGCCCCTGCCCTCCCATGCCCACCCCGCAGCAGAGCCTGCTGACCATGGAGGAGATCCAGTCGGTGGAGGAGACGCAGATCAAGGAGCGCAAGTGCCTCCTTCTCAAGATCCGAGGTGGTAAACAGTTCGTCCTGCAGTGCGACGTGAGTGGGGGCCTGGGGACCGGCAGTGGGTACAGGGTGGCCTTGGCGGCGCCCAGCCCCGCCTGACAGACCTGAGTTGGGTTGCAGAGTGACCCTGAGCTGGTGCAGTGGAAGAAGGAGCTGCGCGAGGCCTACCGCGAGGCCCAGCAGCTGGTGCAGCGGGTGCCCAAGATGAAGAACAAGCCGCGCTCACCCGTGGTGGAGCTGAGCAAAGTGCCGCTGATCCAGCGTGGCAGCGCCAACGGCCTCTGACCCGTCCCACCCTTCCACCTGCCTTTTATAAACCTCTAATTTATTTTGTCGAATTTTTATTATTTGTTTTCCCGCAAAGCGGAAAAGGTTTTATTTTGTAATTATTGTGACTTCCTGTGGCCCCAGTGGGGGCCAGCCTGCCTTGGCTCCGGCTGCCACCAACCCGGCCACTGTCCAGCTACCCTCAGCCCTGACTCCCTGGGCCGCCTGCTCCCCGTGTCTCCTGTGGGGGAGCAGCAGCCCCAGGCAGCCCTGCCCGCCCTTCCCCGGGGATGATACTGCAGAGTCGTGCCACCTCAGGCTCCGCTCTGGGCCCACTGCACAGCTGGGCGGCCCAGCGCCCTGCAGCCCATGGGAGACCGTGGCACAGGGAAACTACATGTCTTTTCCCACTATGGCCCCTCCTGTGACAGGGACACAGCCCTGCACTGTCCTGCCTCCAGCCATTTGGTGGAGGGGCCCATTGTCTCCCTGACCCCAGGGCCTCCCGTGGTGGCGGGCTCCTGTCCCCTTACTCCAGGAGAGCCACCGGCTGCCAGCCCTCCTGTGTTCCTGGGCACTTGGGCTCAGCCAGGAGGGCAGCGTGGCAGTGGGTGCTGCTGCCCTCACTGCAGACCCTCCCCACCAGGCGCTGGGCTCAGGGACCACAGAAAGGCAACTGCGGGTTGTGCCTCACTGGCCCAGCCTTGCCCCAAGGTCACCCTGCCCCTGGGCTGGGCAAGGCCTCACCTGCCCAGGACCACTGGGGGCTAGCCTGGCCTGGCCGGGCAGCACAGTGAGGGGCAGGTGGGCCAGCCCTCGCCACCCCAGGCCAGTATGCCCAGGCTGTCCAGCCCTACGACCCCACACCCCGTCAGTGCCACCGCCCACAGGGTGCCACCTTGCCCACCGCATGCCCCCTCGTGCCCGTCACGCTGCCATATGTGGTCTTGCCCTGTCCCCCTGGGGCTGGGTCGGCACGCCCTTTCTGCCCATCTACTCACTCCCCAGGGCGTTTCTTTGCCGATTTTTGAATGTGATTTTAGAGTGGAAAATGAGACTATGCGTTTTTATAAAAAATGGTGCCTGACTCCTCTACTGTGTTGGACTCTTTTGTGCCCGATGACTGTTTTCAGCCACCACTGGGCTGGGGCCTGAGGGAAGAGGGTCTTGGTGGCACCGGTCCCCTTTACTGCCACAGCAGGCATCCAGGGCCGGCCTGCCCAGGCGCAAGCCCTCCTCTGGGGTGGGGCAGGGGGCTCCACCACCCATCTCCCACCCGCCAGCTGGTCCTTCAACATGGAGAGGCAAGAGGGTCTTCTGCCCACCACCCAGAGAAGCAGGAGGAGGTGCCTGCCGTCAGATGCTTGGTGTCATGTTTGGACTGACTGAATACCTTGGCTTGCCTGGCACCATGCTGCAGACACACCTAAGGGCAGTCAGATGAGCACTTTTGCCCTCAGAGCCACATGGCAACCTCTGGGTACTTGGCCCTCTGGCTTTGGCCTCCCCTCTGGCCTCCCTGTGCAGCTTGCAGTAGGAGTCCCTGAGGCCTGCGGGATCCCCCAGCAACAGGCCTCTCATCTACTGATGAGGCTCTGGTCCACTTCCTTTCCTGCACACCCCTCCCTACAGGCCCCATGGGTGATGTCCACGTCTGCCGACGTCTCACAGGGCTCTGCTGGGCAGGGCTGAGGGGGTCAGCCGCAGCATGGCAAGCAGAGAAGGCAAGCTTCTAACAGTGGGATGCTCTGCACACAGAGGCTAAGGAGTTGGAGGAAAAGACATTTGAACTGAGCCTTCGGCCCTGGGGTGGGGACGCAGAGGATGTTCCTGATACAGGGAAGGGCTAGGTGGTCAGGAGTGGCTCAAGCTGGTGGGAGCACTGGGAGGGACCCAAGCCTGGGAGGCCCTGAATGCCAGTCTAAGCTTGGCCCAGAGCCCAGGGGGGACTCAGTGACTACAGAATGAGGATGGGAATGGATATGGAGTCTGAACCTGGGTAGGCTCTGGGCGGTCCCAGCGGGCTCTGGACAGGACTGCATGACAAGAGCTGCCTATAGAGCAAGCTGCGAATCTCCACAAGTAGGCTGTGTGGGGGGAGGAAAAGGAGAGGAGGCAGGGAGACAGGAGGGACCACTGCCATTCAAGAAGAGAAGACCAGTGGTGGTGGTGGTGGTCGAGGAAGAGATACAAAGAGAGGCCAGAGAGACAAACACCAGGGATGAGAGGTGGGATTCACAGCAGCCCCCTGGAGGGCAGCAGTTCTGGTCAGATCACAACAGCTAACAGACATAGCTGGCCTGAGGGGAAGAGGTGAATGTGGCCAGATCTGGTCTTGGACATGCTGATGGGCTAGCATGGGACACTGGGCACTTAGAGATGTCCCAGATGGAGCTGAAATGCAGTCCTGGAGGTGCCACCAGGGTGATGGTGGAAACAGGCATTCAGCCAAGGAGAAGCCCAACTTGGGGATCGGGGAGGGAAAAATGGGCCATGGAAAAGGGTTGGGAAAGCAATGGAATTAGGAATCAAGGGCCAGTGAGGAGCTGTGCTCAAGACTGCAGAAACCAGGCGAGGCTGGGCCTGAGAAAGTCCTGTTAGATTTGGGTTGAAGAGGTCTTGGGCAGGGAAAGCCCCTTTTTAAGAAAGGTGTTGGCTAACGAGGGCTGCAGCAGTGGCGGCCGGCAGGGCCTGGTTGTAGAGTTCCAAACATTCAGAGGCCTCTGAGCTGCTATAGACCTGAGGACAGACATTACAATGATCTGATGACAACACAGGGTGGGGTGGCAAAGTGATCCCAGATAGCACAAGAGCTACCTGGCCACAATGAGAGAGCATGGTGAAAATGGCGACCAGGGCCTCCCAGCCCAGAGACTAGCTCAAACTTCTATATCAAACTATCCAGTCATTTTACAAATAGGGAGACAGAGACCAGAGGGTCAGCCTTGACTAGCCTGGCAGCTGCCCATCCAACAAAACCTGGACCAGACTCCAGGCTAAGGCTAGGGTGGCAAGGCCAGAGGGCCCCACACTGAGGCCTGCACCCTGTTCCGGGGTGTGTGGTGTGGCTAACCCTGATTTCGAAACTCCTTATTCTCCTAACACTGGCAGCAAAGTGCAGCCTCTCCAAAAGGGATCCCAGCAGTGTGTGAAAGCAGCCATTTACGGTGGACAGTCCTCCACCAGGCCTGCCTCTTCCACTCCCCGGTACTCCCACCCCTGACTTAGGGCCCTGGGGAGCCACTTTCCTGTGCGGCAAGGCCCAGCCCCTGGCGTGGCGACTAGCAGACACTGGCCCAGGACCCTGGGGTAGGTGCTTTATGCTAAGAAGGCCAGCATTTAGGGGCGTCTCGGAGGTGATGGGGAGGGGAGCCAGGATCTCCCACCTCACGCTCACTCACGGGTACAGTTGGTACCCGCGGCGCCCGGGGTAGAAAGACCTAGGCAGGAGCGGGTAGCTGTCGGGGGAGTTGTAGGTAATCCACAGGCTGCCGGCCAGTTGGTCGTAGCTGCGCGCGCAAGCCCCGGGGGCCCAGGCCCCGCCCCTGGCTAACCCGCTCCGCCTCCGAACCCCTTCCTTCGCCTTCCGGACCACAAGGAGGCGTCTGCGCTAGGCCAGGGGCGCCCCCTGCAGGCCGAGGGCGGGCCTGCGATCAGGCCCCGCCCCCGGACCGCCCCACCGTAGACCCTTGCCAGGCGGAGGCCGGGACGCAGAACCGGGTCCTGGCATTTCTCTCGGCGCGCGTGGTTGCCATAGCGGCTGGGCAACGCCTCTGCTGTCCCCGTCGCTCGCGGGCCCGGCTGCGGTTGCCATGGCTGCGGGAGGGGAAGAGGCGCTCAGCCCGACGCCCCGCCCCGCCCCGGCGCAACCCCGCCTTCCCGCCCGCGCATTCCGCCCTCCCAGCCGTCTGCGCCGCCGCTGCTCTTGCCGCTGCCGCGGGGATGCAGGGCTGCGGTGGGCGCAGCTGAGGCGGGGCGCGGACCGGAGGCGAGTGGCCCGCGCCAGGCCCGAAACCCAGGCAGGGCCGGGCCGCCCCAGTCGCGCCCGCCCCCCCGCCCGGGATGCGGCGCTGAGGCCCAGCATGGCCGGCCCGGGCCCCACCTTCCCGCTGCACCGGCTGGTTTGGGCGAACCGGCACCGCGAACTGGAGGCCGCACTGCACAGCCGCCAGGTGAGGCCCGCCGAGCACCCGGGCTGCACTTAGCGCCTCCTACTCGAAGCTGTGGGCTACCCCTCCCCGTCCCGATCAGAAGCCCAGGTTGCTTGTTTCTCGCTCAGGCGCCTCTGGTCTCGGCTCTTAGCGCTGGGCCCTGCCCTGCGGGTCTCTCCTCTTCACACTGCATCCACTCCTGAGCCAGGCTGAAAACAGGCAGCCAGGTCCTGATCCCCAGGCCGATCCAAACTCTTGACATCTTGCAACTGCACCTCTGCCTAACCAGGCCCCAGCACCGGCCAGGCTCTGCCCCTGGGAGAGGGCTGGAGAAATGGGCAGGCCCTTCCCACACGCCCCCTCCCTTCCCCTACCAGGCCTCACAGGCCATCCTCTGCCATTTCCATGGCCTGTCTCCCGTCTTTATTTCTCACAGTGACTCCCAACCCTGTTCAGCCGAGTGGCCTTCTTGTCTCAGTCTGCCCTTACTTGCTCTGTGCTGAGTGTTCCATCTCCCCCAGCACGACATTGAACAGGAGGATCCACGGGGGCGCACCCCCCTGGAACTGGCCGTGTCCCTGGGGAACCTGGAGTCCGTTAGAGTCCTACTTCGACACAATGCCAATGTGGGCAAAGAGAGCTGCCAAGGCTGGGCAGGTACTGCAGAGGCAAGGTGCCCGCCTGAGACTGGCGGTGGGGTGGGTGGGGTTGGCGCATGGAAATGAGCAGCCAGACCTGGGGCCATGGAGAGAACTCGCCTCAGGCAGCCCGGTGCCCCCAGTCCTGCAGGAGGCAGTCAGCACTGGGGACCCTGAGATGGTACAGCTGGTGCTCCAGTATCGGGACTACCAGAGGGCCACACAGAGGCTGGCTGGAATTCCGGAATTGCTCAACAAGCTCCGCCAGGTACAGCAGGGCGTGGAGGTGGAGCCAGTAAGCGAGGGTGGGGTGCCATGGCAGGGGACCACGACAGGCTATGTGGGGGTCACCCTGGTCACCCACATCAGGCCTGGAAAGACACCAGCCTGTGCCGCAGGCTTTCTGGGCTTTGTCAATGAGGTCCCTCTCTCTTGACCCCAGCCTACGATCCCATAGGAAAGAGAGGAGTCCAGGTCCACATGGATGGAGGAAAGCCTTTGCCAGCATTGAGGGTTCCCTAGTACCAGAAATCTCAGCAGAGCTTTAGACCATGGACCTCCCGGTGAATGCAGATTTCCTGGCAGGAGGATTTTGTCCAACTCAGTGGATATGGCCCAGGCCTCTGGAATACCTATCTACCCTTCTCAAAGCACATGGTGGGAGTACCTGGCTGGGAGAGCACACTACCTCATGTCTCCCCACTCCAAGGGCAGGCCCACGGGCATCTTTGGGCCCCCTGTACAGATGAGGACCCTGGGAACCAGAGCAGGTAGAAGTTGCTCAAGAATCCCTCAGCAGGCTAGTGCCTGGGTTGAGCCTAGCCCCCAGGCCTCTAGATGTTACAGCCTTATCATTGGAAGACCTTTTTAGGCCCCCACTTGGCCCACCCCTTCGGGTGGAGTGGGGGTATAGCTCGTCCTTGCAGCACATCAAGACTTGCGGAAGGGCTGGGCCCCCAGAAGGGGGGCTCTAGACTCTAGGCAAGGTGCTCCCCAGGCCTGCTGGCCTCCAGCACCAGGCAGGGCTCTGACAGGTGCTCTGATCCATCTCAGGCCCCTGATTTCTACGTGGAGATGAAGTGGGAGTTCACCAGCTGGGGTGAGTGGAGACCTTTTGGCTTCCAGGGAGCTGGGGTGGGGTCATTGGGAAGATCTGGTGACCTCCATGCCCCCTGCAGTGCCCCTTGTGTCCAAGATGTGTCCAAGTGACGTGTATCGGGTATGGAAGCGGGGTGAGAGCCTCCGCGTGGACACCAGTCTCCTGGGCTTTGAGCATATGACCTGGCAGCGAGGCCGGAGGAGCTTCATCTTCAGGGGACAGGGTGAGCTCTGGAGAACTCACTGTGGGCATGCAGCAGGCCAGAGCCCCCGGATTCCCCCGTGGCTTGTAGGGGAGATGCTGTCCTTTGTCTCCACTCTCCAGATGTGGAAACAGAGGGTGGGGATGGAGGGACACCTACTTAGCAGCAGGTGGCCAAAGGCACTGTGGTAGCCCCCTTCCTGCTGTCTGGGGCCTAGCATTAATTTGCCCCCGTCATACACTGCTGCTGGCTGGCAGAGGCAGGAGCCTTGGTGATGGAAGTGGACCACGACCGGCAGGTGGTGCACACAGAGACGCTGGGGCTCACCCTGCAGGAACCAGAAGCACTGCTTGCTGCCATGCGGCCCAGTGAGGAGCATGTGGCCAGTCGCCTCACCTCTCCTATTGTCTCCACCCACCTGGACACTCGTAATGTGGCTTTTGAGAGGTTAGTTGGAGCCTGATCACACCACAGTGTGTGTGCTGTTGAGGCTCCTGGTTCAGTCCTCTGAGGCTGAGCCACTCAGAGGCTGCTCAGATCCGGGAGGGGGTCACTGCAGACCTGTGTCTCACCCAAGCCACCTCCGAGTCCCCACATACCTGTCTGTACTGGCAGCTGTCTTCCTGGGGAGGAGCTTAGGTCAGGGTATCCCAGTTTCTTGACTTCTGACCTCACATATTTTCCTATAAAAACAAAGATTTAGACTGTGGTTCAGGGCAACTGTTTGCACCCGTGTTGGCTTCTCAGTAGTACCACTGCTTCTGGGCCAGAGTCCTTCATGGGTAGCCTAGGAACCTGACCCTTCTGGCCAGAGTGTTATTTTTCTGACAACACATGCCCCAGTTCTATAACAGATTTCAGAAACACTTAAAAAAAAAACCCAGCTCTATTGAGATATAATTTCATATACCACACAGTCCACCTATTTAAAGTGTACCATTCCATGGATATTAGTATGTTCACAGATACACAACCATCACCACTGTCCATTTTAGGATATTTTCATCACTTCAAAAAGAAATCCTCTAAGTCAACTCCCATCCCCTCATTCCTGCCCCAGCCCTACGCAACCACTGATCTACTGTCTATCTCTATAGATTTCCCTATTCCAGACATTTCACATAAATGGAATCATAGTATGTGGTCTTTTGTGACTGGCTTCTTTCACTTAGCATAACATTTTTAAGGTTCATCCAGGTTACAGTGTATAACTACTTCATTCCTTTTGATGGCTGGATCCATTGTGTGAATAGACCACATTTTGTTTATTCATTCATCCATTACAGACATCAGGATTGTTTCCACCTTGTGACTATTATGAATAATGCTGCTATAAACACTAGTGCACAAGTTTTTATGTGGGCATAGTTCTCATTTCTCTTGGGCCTATCCCTAGGAGTGGAATTGCTGGGTCATGTGGTAACTGGATGTTTAATTGTTTGAAGAACTGCCAGACTGTTTACCAAAGCAGCGGCTGCACTTTCCATTCCTGTCAGCAGTGTCTGAGGATTCTCATTTCTCCACATCCTCTCCAACACTTACTGTTCACTTATTTCTTTCTTTTTGGGGTGTAAGCATTCTAGCAGTTGTGGTATCTCATTGTGGTTTTGATTTGCATTTCCTTAGTGACTAATAATGTTGAGCCTCTTTTCATGGGCTTATTGGCCATTTGTACATCTTCTCTGGAAAAGTGTTTATGCTGATCCTTTGCCCATTTTAACTGGGTTATCTTTTTATTATTGAGCTGTAAGAGTCCTTTATATATTCCGGATGTAAGTTCTTTATCAGATATATGATTTGCATATATTTCCTTCCACTCTGGATTGTCCTTTCACTTTGCTTGATGTTGTCTTTTGAAGCATACAAGTTTTTAATTTTCATGAAGTCCAACTGATTTTTTTTCTTCTGTTGCTTGTGCATTTAGTGTCATATCTAACAATACTTTGCAAATCCAAAGCCATGAAGATTTTCTCCTGAAAGTTTTATAATTTTAGCTCTTACATTTAGCCTTTGACCCATTTTGGGTTAATATTTGTATATGGTGGGAGGCAGGGGGGTCCAACTTTATTCTTTTGCATGTGACTATCCACTTGTCCTGGCACCATTTGTTAAAAAGACTTTTCTTCCCACTGAATGGTCTTGACACCCTTGTGGAAAATCAGTTGACCATAGATGTGTGTGTTTATTTCTGGGCTGTCAGTTCTGTTCCATCAATTGACATGTCTGTCTTGGTGCCAGTAACACACTATCTTAATCACTGTTGCTTTGGTGTAAGTTTTGAAATCGGAAAGTGCGAGTCTTCCAACTTTGTTCTTCTTTCTTAGGGTTATTTTGGGTATTCTGGGTCCCTTGCAATTTCACATGAATCCAGAGTCAGCTTGTCAATTTCTGCAAAGAAGTCAGGTGGGATTCTGTTAGGGTTTGCATTGACTCTACATCAGTTTGGAGAATATTGTCATCTTAACACTGTTAAGTCTTCTACCATGAATATGGGACTTTTTCCCATTTATTAGATCTTCAATTTCTTTCAGTGGTGTTTTGTAGTTTTCAGAGTATAAGTTTTATACTTCTTTGGATAAATTTATTCTAAGTATTTTATTATTTTTGATGTTATGAGTGATTTTCTTAATTACATTCTTGGATTGTTCACTGCAAATCTATAAAAATACAATTGATTTTTGTATAGTAATCTTTTTTTTAAATCAAAGTATCATTGATATACAATGTTATGATGGTTTCAAATACACAACACAGTGATTCAACATTCACCCATATCATCAAGCCCTCACCCCTTCCAGTGCGGTCACTGTCCATCGATGTAATAAGATGTTACAGAATCATTAACTGTATTCTCTGTGCTGTACCACGGTCCCCGTGACCAACCTATACTGTGATTGTAAATAATTGTGCCCCTTTATCCCCTTCTTCCTCCCCTTTGGTAACCACTAGTCCCTTCCCAGTATCTATGAATCTACTGCTATTTTGTTCCTTCTGTTTTACTTTGTTTTTATACTCCACAAATAAGTGAAATCATTTGGTATTAGTCTTTCTCCGCCTGGCTTATTTCACTGAGCATAATGCCCTCTAGATCCATTCATGTTTTTGCAAATGGGGGGATTACTTTTCTTTTTATGGCTGAATAATATTCCATTGTGTATATGTACCACATCTTATTTATCCATTCATCTACTGATGGACACTTAGGTTGCTTCCATATCTTGGCTACTGTAAATTGTTCTGCGATAAACATAGGGGTGCATATGTCTTTTCAGATCAGGGATCTTGTTTTTTTTCGGGTAAATTCCGAGGAGTGGAATTACTGGGTCAAATGGTATTTCTGTATATTGATCTTATGTCCTGCAAACTTGCTAAACTCATTTTTAAATTTTAATGGATTTTTAGTAGATTCCTTATGATTTTTTTCACAGGTAAGATCATCCTTTGTTAATAGTGATAGTTATACTTCATCCTTTCCAATCTGTATGCCTTTTATCTTTTTCAAGGCTGATGGCTTTGGCTAGAACCTCCAGGAGAATGTTGAATAGAAGTGACAAAAGTAGACATCTTTGTCTTGTTTCTGACCTTGGGAGAAAAGTATTTGGTCTTTCACCTTTAAGTATGATGTTAGTTGTGGGTACCCTTTATCAGATTGAGAAATTTGCCTTCTATTCCTAGTTTGTTGAGTGTTTTTATCATGAAAGGGTTTGGATTTTGTCAAATAATTTTCTCTGTGTTGATATGATCATGTGGCTTTTATTTATACTATATTGATATGATCTCTTCTGTCCTGAGGGACAGACAGGAGGACTTGGGTCTTGTGCTGATGAGGTCGAGTGTGGGGAACAGGCTGTGAGCCCTTAGCTCCTATGTCCTCTTTGTGTACTTTGTTGTTGGGTGGCGTGTTCTAAGGAATTTTTTTAAGTCTAGTTTGTAATGTGTACAGTTCTTCTGCTTCCTTGTTGCTCTTCTATCTACTTGTTCTGCTCAGTAGTGAAAGTGGGGTACTGATGTCTCCAACTACTATTGTTGAATCAGATATACTTTTACTTTTAACTTTTTATTATGGAAAGTTTCAGATATACATGGCAGAAGAGAGAACAGTATAATGTACTCATTACCCAACTTCAACACTTACCAATATTTTGCCAATCTTGTTAAATCTGTCCTTCCTCGTCTTTTTTCTTTTGTTTTTTTTTTTCCTCTGGGCTATTTTAAATCACATCCCAGATGTCACACCATTTCAACAGTAAATGTGTCTGCACATGACTCTAACAGATTAGGATGTTTTAAAACCCACCCTGCACACCTAACAAAATCAGTGATGATTCCTCAGTACTTTCTAGTGCCCAGTCCTTGTTCGGTTGTCCCCAGCCATCCAGGCATCCTTTTCAAGGCCTGCATGTTTCGCAAGAGGAAGGCTAGTTGGAGGGGGTCTTTGGAAGGGAAGGATTTGGCCGGGGTTGGGGGTGTGGGTCCTCATGAGCTCCTGTTTGGTCTGTTTCAGGAACAAATGTGGTATCTGGGGCTGGCGGTCTGAGAAGATGGAAACCGTTAGCGGCTACGAGGCCAAGGCAGGAGGGGCTAGTGGTGGGGGCTGGGGTAGGAGATGAGGCCCAGGAACTCTGCTCCTTCTCTACATCCCCTTCATGTGGACGGAGAGACAGAGTAGCCCATGGGCTCTAGAAGCCCTGTGAGCCATGCACTCTCAGCGGGGCCTGAGCGCCCAGCACCAGCTGAGCACATAGGGATCACCTGCTAGCATGGGCCCCTGCCCAGGTCACCGAGATGAAGCAAGGAGCATTCTTCCTTCATTAGTGACTCCCAGGGGTTCAGAGCCTGCTACTTCTCCCACTGTGGGGAGTGAAATCTTGTCTGTGGGACAGGAGGACTTGGGTCCTGTGCTGGTGAGGCTGATAGTGGGGAGCAGGCCCTGAGCCCCCAGCTCTCCCTGTGTTCCCCCTGCTCCCCAGGTGTACAGTGCCACCAATGTGGAGCTGGTGACACGCACACGTACGGAGCATCTTTCTGATCAGGACAAGTCGAGGAGCAAAGGTAAACCCAGGTGCGCCTACCTGCTGCCCAGTCACACCATACAGTGGGGTCACCCTGGTCTGGGACAAGCTGGGAGGCCTCCCCATTCCCATCTGCTCTCCCAACAGAAAACTCCCAGTGGAGGGGGGCATTGTGGGACAGTGGCCCAAAGTCTGCTCATGGGCTCCCACCCCTTCTCCTTAGGGGGGAAGACTCCATTCCAGTCCTTCCTCGGGATGGCACAGCAGCACTCCTCCCACGATGGGGTGAGCCAGGGCTGTGGGGGCGGGGCTGGGCCCACCGGGTGGGGCCAGCGGGCGCCACCCTGAGGCTAAGCCCCGTGCTGGGCCACCCAGGCTCCCGTGCGGCAGGCAGCCAGTTCCACCAACCCCGCGGCTGTTTCCCCCAACGAATACTTCGACCCCAACTTCAGCCTGGAGTCGAGGAACATCGGCCGCCCCGTTGAAATGTCCAGCAAAGTACAGAGGTGAGGTCTGGGGACTTCCCTCAGGGACAGGGACCCTACCTGTTCCCCCTGAGCCCTTGCAGACTCCTGTCACACATGGGGCTCACTCAAGTGGGAACGCAGTCACCCAGCCACTTCCTTCCAGACTCCACTCCTTGGGGGCAGGAGCCAGGTCTGTGTTATCCATGGCCTTTGGTGCCCAGCTTGGGGATTGGCCCAGAGGACTGGTCACTTTGTTGAGGAATGAATGGCTGAGTGGATGGATGGATGGATGGGCATCATCCATGTGTGGTTTTCTGTTCAATTTAATAAGCACCTGCTGGGGGCCAGGGGAAGGGCCCACAACTCTACCACCTCCTGCCTCTGTAGCCCAAGGACATGTCTTCCCCTCTGA